>JBBPBX010020806.1:26977-43006 GCA_038048925.1 Garcialebias charrua | reverse complement strand
TTTTTCCTAATAGCAGCTGCCTGCTGTGCTGAAAACACTGGTTTATTAAGAAACTGAATTAACTGTAAACACGCAGTCATTAAAGTCAAAACAGGAGGCTGCGAGCCTGCAGCGAATAATCATACGTGTTTGTGGATTAAGCGAGATGTTGCGTGTGCGAACCACTGGCCTACATGTACTGTACGGTACTGTACTACGAAATACTGATCACTGGAGTTTGATATTGTCAAAGTTAAATAGTAAGAAGCACCGTTTTTGTGCGGAACGTTGGCATTCTTACTTTTTAGTTTTACCGGTTTATGAGCTGAGAGGACCCAATGTTGTAGAGTTTGCATGGGTTCTCAAAGACATGTACCCGGTACTCTCATCTTTGATTACTATTATTTATTTTTTTTCCAAACATAAAAAAGTTGGAATAGGTCTTTACTGTTGAAAGCACTTCGGTCGTTTCTTTGTGGACAGATTCTTTCTTTCGACATCAGCCTTTTGCTGTTGTCTGTCTTCGGTTGGAGCTTTAATCTAATAAAGTGTGTGTGTGTGTGTTTGCGTGTACGTGTGTGTGTGTGTGTGCAGATCAATAGTTATATATAATTCACTGCATCCAAGCCCCACCACTCTTTATACCCACACGTACTGACTATTTAATATTACATGAGAGGACGCACGCACTTGCAGGGCTGGGGGTAGGGTGTGTGCGTGTGTGTGTGTGCGTGTGTGTGTGCGTCCTTTTAGGATCGTAAAAGAGGGTCGTTTACACCCCTCTAACCTCCTCTCCCTACGTGATCTGAGTGCATTTTTTACATCTTTTAACTTCCTTCTTATGTTTTCATCGCTTGCTCCTCTCTTTCTCCATCTCTTCTTATTTTCATCTTCCCAACTCTGTTTTTTCTCTCTTTCTTCTTTGTATCTGTATTCATCTGTCTCTCTCTCCCTCCCTCTCTCTCTCTCAGTATTGTTTTGAACCTCACCCTTGGGGTCTCCACATTCTTTCTTTTTCTGTGTGAATAAATAAGAATTCATCTCCACAGTTAAATAGCTTCAGGGTTTGCGGGACACACATCCGCGTGTAAGTGCACACACACACACCTCAGCGCTGTTTATAAATCATTAGAGTCTGGGGTCACCGAGGGTCACGTCTCGCTCTCTGGCCACCGCGCTCCCTCCTGATTGGTTGTTGACACTGCGAGCCACTCGGCGTGCCTGTTAGCTTTGCTCTGCTTTTACCCTCACCTTGCCTCCAGTGTGTGTGTGTTTGTGTATGCTGAATTATTTAACAGCTACTGCCTCTCTCTATGTATTTCCATACGTGTGTTTGTGTGTGCATGTGTGAGTGTGCAGAAAATGCCCTCCGTCCTCCTCCTCATCCTTTTTGTTAGCTCAGAGTTTCATCAGGTTGAAATTTTTACCCCCTTCACACTCATGCACATAAAAAAAATCACACACACACACACACACACACACACACACAAACAGACACACTTTCTCTTTATCTTTGGGGGCTTCTGCATTCATATTTCATCGCCTTATGAGCCTCTATGAGTTACTTGAGTGTGTTTTATTGCAACATGAAAGAGCTGCTCCATAAACATGCTAATGGCTTTGATCACATAATGAGTTGAACAAATAGGAAACAACAGGAAGATTAAACAGAAAGGGAGTGAGGAGAAGAAGAAGAAGAAGAAGAAGAAGCGTGTACAGTCTTGGTTTGTCTGAGTGGGAGCTAATTAGAGGTTTGCCATTCTCAAGCACTGGAAGGCTTTACAGGAAGTAACGCTGGCAGGAGTCAGGGACTCAGACACAAACAAACACACGTAGGATGTTCAAGTATCGTCATATTCGTAACGCTCAACTCGTGAAAATGAGCAAAAGATGGCTGGTGAATTAAGAAAAGCTCAAATGAAAGTAATTTATGTGCTTTTTTTTTAAACACATAAAAGGGAATACAGTATATCTGCATTTAGCAGACTCTTCCACTGGTACATTTTCATCTTTAAATCACTTCTTGGTCTGCTGCCTTCATACATCTCCTCCTACATGTCTTTGCGTGAGTGCAGCTACAGCGTGCGCTCTCAGGACATGATTACCTGCAGTGTTCCGTCAGTGAGGACTGAACTTGGAAAAAGGGCCTTCTCCTACTCTGCTCCTGCTTCATGGAATATCTTACAAAAAGATCTGAAGCTCTCGGCCTTGACCTCTTTAAATGGCTTTAAGAATCTGTTGGACTCCTGGCAAGAACCAATGCAGACATGTTCCTGTTTTTAGTTTTCTACATTTGCCTTATAATCTATTTTTGCTACTTTTTTGCCATCTTATTTTAATTTGATTTTTTTTAAAAATTCAGTATGCCTCTTTTATAACTGTCCATTGTTGTCGCTGTTGTCCATTGTTGTCATCACTCTTTGTTGAAATCAGGTCTCTCTTGTAAATGAGTCCTCGAGGCTCAATGTGATTAACCTGTCTTAATAAAGTTTGAATGAAAATTCAGTTCAGATTTTAGTTGAAGTTCAAGTTTATTGTCATTCGCATCACATGTGGTACATGAGGTGGAATGAAATTATGTAGTCAAGGTCCCAGTTACACCCCAAAATGGCAAAAATATAAAGTATAAAAAGAAACAGAATTTAAGGATCTAAAATATACACTAAACGAACGTCAAATGGTACGTTAAAAGACCTAAGTTATATGCTAAACACTGATAATAAACACCAATAAGTTAAATATTAAGATAAGATAAACACAAAGATATATTCTAAAAACTAATAATGTAAATTAAAAAAAAGACATGTCAACAGCAGCCCGAACATGAGTTTGTGGTGAACAGATAGGTATGAATGAATGATTGAATGCAGCAGCATGGATAATCAGCAGCACAGATACCGTAAGTCACTTATCACCATTTAAAGTGGCATTTATATCTTAATGCAGGTTGCATTTAAATGCAATAATGAACCAATATGAGGCCAACATCTTCAATGGCATCAAATTAATAAAAGTCAAAACAATATTGTTGTAGGAAAACATGCAGCTGCATTATAATTGTGCCTGACCACCAGTTGGCATACCCTCTACATTTTTTATTGATAAAGTTTTTTCCCATTGTCAGGGGACTTTAGGGAAAGGTTATTGGTGTTTATCACTAAATTAAAGGCTCCCCCATAGCTCTGCGTACGTCCGTACGCGTGTCCGTGTTGCGTGTACTGTACGCAGGCAGTTAACCCGCACAGCTCTGCGTTCGTTCTCGCACCAAATTCTTGATGTCATTTGAGCAGCTGCAGCCCAGAGCGTTTACCTACGGGACAAATTGAGGTCGCTGATTGGTCATTTGCTGACACGCCTACTGAATTGAGTGGGGAATAAAAGGCGTGAGCTGGCAGCTGCAGCCGCAGCGGTGGTCTGTGTTTATATGTTAATAAAAAGTTTAAAAAAATAAAAATAAACAGGGAGCACTGGTCCTGCAGCCCACACATCAGACCAGCACACCAGGAAACCTCCAGAACCTCCCGCAGCCACGTTGGACCTGAGTTTAATTCGCTCGTGACAAATTTGTTCATTTCTCATCATTTCAGTCATGGAGTCAACGGAAGAGGAAGCGATCACTTGCCTTTTGGCAACAAAACAAAAGGCCAGATCAGGGATGAAGAAGAGGAATTTAATACGTTTGTGTCGCATATACAGTCCTGCACTGGGCAGTTTATTGTGCAACAACGCGTTTGCGTATGCGGTATTAAAAATTGAGTTTGGCGCGTACATGCCCTGCGGGGCTACGCTTGTGCCTCTGCGTACAGGCAGCGTACAGCGGCGTACGGCCGTATGCAGAGCTATGCGAGGATCTTAAGTGTGTGTGAGGTCAGAGAGTCTTTTGTCCGCTCAGAGAGGAGCTGATGTGAGTCTGCATATACAGCTGGCAGACCGAGGCCACCAGTGACTGTCTGATAAGCACTATAACAAACACTCCCTGCCTCACTGTCCGGTGCACGAGGCTCTGAGCATGTAACTTTGTATTCTGTGAAAACCTGCTTTCGTGACTGATCTTCCCGTGGAAGTAAAGACCGGTTAAAAATCTTCTCGTGACCTCAGAGTGGCTTAGTTGAGTATGATGAAAGGATATTTGTTCATCCAACACCCATGTCTTTGCGTCCGTTTGTGTCCCTGTTTCTAAAATGTGGGCCGCGGCACAAATTTGAATGAAACTTGCCAAAACATTATCAATAAAAATAAAAAAACACAATAAAGGCAGTCAGTTTTACAGAGTTCGGCCTAAAGTTTGATGTGGTAGTTGCTGTGCCTGACCCCCAGTACATTCTCTGAGGGCTAACAGATTGCTTGAGATTTTTGTTTAAAACGTTCTGTCTGCTTGCAAGACATCTCCAGAACCATAAGACATTGTTGCCCCATTTCCATAGCGATGGTTCGGAACGGCTCGACTCGGTTCAGCGTGGTACTTGTTGCTTTTATATTATACTTCAGTACTGATTCTAGTGGGCGGGTTCTTGTTTTGTGATTTGTACATCTGTGGGTTAGAATAAAGTTGAACTAAAGGCCGTATCGCTTCTTTAAACATATTTGAGGGAGATATTCCTGAGAGATCCAATCATTTTTGGCTTTTTTACGATTTTTCAGCTGAGTTAACTTGAACAGATTTCATAGTCATTAAAGTGGAAACAGGATTTCATGATAAAGCCGGCACCATTTATTTTAATTTTGTTAATCTTCACTGATAAAAAAAAAAACAGATTTTTTTTAAATACATAAAACATTTGTAAAAATCATTTCCACGCTCCGTCCCAGCCCCTGCCTGCCGGGACTCGGGCTCCTGTGGGTCGACAGCTCGTAGGACCCTCCGTGGTGAGCAGCAGAGCTCGGAGCCTGACTGCGAGGCTCCGGTGGAGCTCCATGTAGCTCGCTCTGAATTTTATCGTTGGCCACCTAGCACTGCAAACGCCTGCGCTTCAGCATCAGACCATGGTGTTGTCATTGTTGTTTTAAAAATCTTAAAAAATAGGTCCAGTCCCTCCCACGAGTTTGAGTCATTGAAAATTGAAAAATTGGGTTGTGGTAAAAGTTTCTCAAACAACCAGTGACTCCGCCCCCTGACCAATCAGTGACCAACGGTGTTCTGACGTCACATTTCAAAGCCAGCTCGGCATGGAACCCCGGAGAAGATGGTACTGAAAAAGGGGCCGGTTCCACGAATAAGTTATTAATAATAATTAATAATAATAATTAATATTTAATAAGTCATCTTTGTTTTTTGAATGTCCAGAGGACCAGACTTAGCTTTTTTAGATAAGTCGTCTATTGTTTGTTTGTTTGTTTTTTACATTCAGTCTCCTGTTATGTAATCTGTTGCTGTGTGCTTGTCTGTCTGTCCCTGTACAGCACTATGTTTGCACTGTTTAAAGCGCTTTATAAATAAAGTGGTATGTTATGGTACGGTAAGTACTAGTGGAAAAAGGCTTGGAAACGAAATGAACCAAGTGGAGTCGCGCTGAAGAGGAGCTATGGAAAAGGCCCAGTTGTGTCCACTGCATTCAGCTCTGTTCATATTAGCTATGTTTACATGGACATAAGTAATCAGATCAAATGTCCGTTCGGTACAAAAGTGCGTCAAGTAAACGCCCCGTTCGGGTTATTTTTTATGTATTCGGCGTGATCCGACCTAATTCGTGATCCGAACGAAACGGGTGGTTTACGCCGATCCCTAACCCGATCTGTGTGCATGTAAATACTTGATCTGTTCCTTTTATCAGACCGTGGAAATTGTCCTGACTGCGCATGTATGCTGCGCACCCCTCCCTTACGTGTTTCCTTTTCCAGCGCTCTCATCCTGCGAATAAAAAAGACTAAAAGCATACGTTGCTCGCCTGTAGCTCAATCAGGAAGTGCAGTAACAACTCCATCGCCGTCATTACAATCTGGCGTGGGTCCATGTTTGGCGCGTCTGTTTACTTTCATCCCGGAAGTAACTTCTTCTTCTGTGGTTTTCACAAAAGTAACTTCCACTTCTGTGTTTTTTTTAAGGGGAGTGTACCACTCTGCGCATGTCAGAACTTCTGGTCAGAATAAAAGCCTGCTGCATGTAAACGGTACTATCTAATTATGCAATCAGAACACATTTCAATCCGGTCACAGAATTTTGCCCATGTAAACATAGCTACTGCTGAATAGTGAGTTTATGATAAATCTGTTCTATATCGAGCAGTTCTGGGTTACAGACATCGAAACACCTTGTCGTTTTCCTTCCAACATGAAGACAATTTAAAGCCCATTTAGCAGAGACAACATCAAAATAAGTGGAGGATGGCGCTGACTTGTTTCTGTGTTCATCATTATTCAGCCTCCTCTACTCGACTCCTCCTGACTGGAGCTTCAGGAGCACGAGCTCGTTGTGTAGTCCAGTGTTTTTCAACCTTTTTTGAGCCAAGGCACAGTGTTTTCATTGAAAAAATTCCCGAGGCACACCACCAACCAAAATTGTAAACATAGATACACTGTATCTGCCTATATTAAATATATAGTCATTCTTATCAAAGTTTCTTGAATAGGAATGAAATAAACACAAAAATGTATTTTTATCATATTTTATATTTCTTATTTCAAATTGCACTTAACATGTCTTCAAAAATACACCCGAACAGTACCACAACAATGTGGTCTTAAATTTAAAGAGGTTGTAGAGGGGGGGCTTTTTTGATAATTTCCAAGGCACACCTGACAATCTCTCGCGGCACACTAGTGTACCTAGGCACAGTGGTTGAAAAACACTGGTGTAGTCGGAGTGTCGTCTTTTTTTCTTCTCCTCTTGGTGTTTTTGTCTTGCGTCTTCCTCACACTTTTTCTTCTGTGTTCTTGATCCTTGAGGTGTTGTGAGTTGTTTTGTCTGGTTAATTACCTGCAACCGGGTTGGCGGGGGTGAGAGTTTGACGGTTGTCAGCGCTGCCACGTGTATGTGTGTGTTTGTGTGTCTGTGTGAGGAGAGAAGGAGGAGTGAGTCTAACTGTACTGCGAGGCCTCACTTATGTGACAGCATGTAGACGCGACGGCTTTGCTGTTGTTCAGGCAATGTTGCTGTCGCTCCTTCGCTTTCTGACACACACACACCACCACACACACACGGTGAGGAGTCTCCCATTGTACTCCATCTCTTGCTGTCTCTTCAGTGGAGCAGGTACTTCTTTGATCGCAGCAGGAACGCTGATTAAAAGGAATGATGCCTGTCGTGAAGGTTGACGTATTTATGAAACCGAAGGAGGACGAGGATGCATCTTCGTCTTATATTATCCCACCTCTTCATCGTCTACCAGTTTTAAACACTCCCCTCTTATTGTAGGGTATCTCTGTTACTATTGATGCTGCTGACTGATTCGGGAACCAGTGTGACCGTGTTGACGTGCATGCGTGTGTGTGTTCACACATGCTAAGTGTTGTGCCAGATCAGTTAGTTTTGAACAGGACAGCAGAACCTGTCTACTTCTCCCCCTTCATCTCCCTTTAACAAGTTCATTTATTCATGAACATGAACACACACACACACACATTGACACGGTGGTTTGGTGGCAGGAAAGCAGACTGCTGGCAGATGAAAGAAAAGAGTTGCTGAGCCGCTGTTGTAAAATCTGTCAGCGTGACACACACAAAGCACATGGAAAGTGGGAAAAAAAGAGCCGCTTTGTTTTCAGATTTATAGGTTTTAATTATTAAAAAATGTACACAGGGAGGAATAATCTGCGTTAATTATTCATACGCAACATGTTAATCGGTTCTTGAATATTCAAAACAAAACAGTCGCATGAATATTCAAATGAATTAAATAGCCTGAATGGGTAAAAAAAAAAGAAGAAAAAAAAAACATGATCTAATGAACGAAAAAGGATGAAGTGAGGAGAGGAAGAGAAGAAAAGAGGAAAGAAAATGAGATGAGGAAAACGCAATGGCAAGGAGAGAGGAAGCCAGAAAGGAAAACATCAGAGTCAGGGGGGGTCTTTTGTGTTTTCACAATGATGGATGACAGTGTTGCCTAAACGAGCTAAATGAGAAGCTTTTTTCTTCTTCTTGCAACTCTGTTGAAATATTATTAACACGCAGCAACTTTAGTGAAACATATGATTCAGCTGCACATAACGACCTTGGCTATTGATTTGGGAATTGTAGGAGTGGCTGTGTTCTTTGCATCATGGTGTGTGTGTGTGTGTGTGTGTGTGTGTTTGTTGCAATGCAGGTCCCAGTTAAATTCAGTCATTAAACATTAACTCCTCGTGCACCGTCATAAACACCCTCTCCTGCACTCACACACCGACGCACACACTTAATAGCCTTAATTAGCTGGGCATGTGTCCAGTCTTGTAATTAGCTAATAACAGCAACATGGATGTGGTTAATTAGTGGTAGGAGGTGCTTGTAAATTAGAAAGGCAACAACACCATTACTGCTTTCTGCTGAAATTACAGATATACACGGGCAGTAAGTGTTTTTTTTTTTTTTTTAATAAAGCCATGTTTTTAATTTTGAGTGCACTTTCTAATTATGTCCACTCTGTTTTTTTTTTTTTTTAATGCCGCCCCTGTTTCTCCGTCACTGCTGCGCTGAAGGTAAGAAAAGTTTCGACTTTGTTTCTTTATCAGGAATGTTACATCATCTGGGCCTAATCTCTTGTTACACTTGAAAAGGAGCTGATTATCTGAAGAGCATGTCATCTTTCTTCCCTTCATCCTCCTCCTCTCTGCTCCTCCTCATCCTCTACTTAATTGGTGCCCCATCAACCCGTTAATCAAATTACTTCTGAACCAAAATTGACAGTTTTCATTAATTATAAAGGATTATTCTAATTGCAATTCAAATTTATTCATTCACAACAGACGGCGCTCAGTAATATTTCAGTGAATTAGCATATTAAATGGAGTGCTTCGTGCATTAGTTATGGTAATGTATGCATCTTGCCTTATTTGGACTGTGCGAGCCATATGCAGGCCGCACGGGCAGTTTGTGTGTGTGTGTGTGTGTGTGCTGCACGCACAGGTGAGGAACCTCGACAGCGTTTAATTTGTTTGACAAACGTAGCGGGAGTTAAATGTTCCAGACCGCCTTGAACATCTCCCTCCTCTCCTCCTCCTTCATGCCCCACTCCTTCCTTTTTCATTTCTTCCTCACCTTTTCACACCGAGGTCACAAATTAACTTTCGAAGTGTCATCATCTGTCATGAGAGGAGTTGCACATTTTCTTTCATGGCTCCTGAGTCCAGACTTTAAAGGGAGAGTTCAGATCTTTTGAAGTGATGTTCTGTGCAAAAGTTTTAAAAAGTGTTAATGAACAATTAATATTGAAGTGATGCTTTAAGTGAACTGTAGACAAAATTGTGTCACTGTTTTCAGGAAATTGTGCATTAGGTTAGACAAACGTTCACTTTCCTGTTTGCACGAGATTTAAAATCGAGCTTTTGATGCTTGATGATGGAGAGGGCGGAGAAAAGTTTCAGCTGGGCTTTGCGACAAAACGGTGTCAGCGAAGGTCAAAGGAAAAGTTTACAAGACAGTGGTGAGGCCAGCTATGTTATATAATAATAATAATCATCATCATTTTATTTAAAAGCGCCTTTCAGGACACCCAAGGACACTTCACAGCAAGAAACATATCACAGAGATTGTGTAAAAACAAACAAGAACAGTGCAAACGTCAAGAGACTAAATTGAAATATAAAATACATAAAGATTATAAAATACAAAATAATAAAAATACTGTACATTTAGTAAAGTTAGTGATAAGCTAGTCTAAAGAGATGTGTTTTCAGAGCAGTCTTGAACAGAGAAAGGGAGGTGGTGTTTCAAAGGTCTGGCAGTAGAGCGTTCCAGAGGTGAGGGGCAGAGCAGGTGAAGGCCCTGCTCCCCATGGTGGAGAGGCGGGCAGAGGGTACATGGAGATGTAGCGAAGAGGAGGATCTGAGAGAGCGTGATGGGATGGAGATTTGTAGGAGGTCAGATAGATAAGGAGGGGCAAGGTTGTGGATAGCTTTGAACGTGAGGAGTAGAATTTTGAAGATGATGCGTGATTTAACCGGGAGCCAGTGGAGCTGCTGCAGGACAGGAGTGATGTGGTTATAGTAGGAGGTTTGAGTGATGACACGGGCAGCTGAGTTCTGGACCATCTGTAACTTGTGGAGAGATTTGTTGGGGAGGCCGTAGAGAAGGGAGTTGCAGTAATCGATACGGGAAGTCACAAGACTGTGCACCAGGATGGCTGTGGAGCGGGGTGTGAGAGAAGGACGGAGACGGTTAATATTACGGAGGTGGAAATAGGCAGACCGAGTAATATTGTTGATGTGTGAAGTGAAGGAGAGAGTGGTGTCGAGGATGACACCGAGACTCTTGACCTGAGGGGAGGGGGATAGCAGAGAGTTGTTACATCTGAGAGGCAACAGTGGACATTTGTATAACTATTGGATCGTTTGATTTATGATCTGCAATGTTTTTATGTTTTTCGTGTTGTACTTCATTGTCTGTGTTGCCTGTTGCGTGTTTGTTTGTCCAGCACTTTGGTGTGGACTTGTTCCTGTTTAAAGTGCTTTATAAATAAAATGGTATGGTATGGTATGGTATAACTCTAAGTGATTTCAAAACAACAAATGAGTTGATTAAAGTGTTTGGTCGAAAAGTTCCGGTACCTGTCAATCACTCACAGACAAACACATGTTGCTTTTCTTTATTTAGACAAAAACAAATACTGTAAAGGGAACCAGTTCCATGTGAGTCGAGGTGAAAATGAAGGAAAACAAGTACAAACTTGCATCGCATCACGCTTTCCTCTGTCGGAATCACGTTACCTCGGAACTTCCAGTAGCAGTCAGTGTGTGTGCGTGTGTGTGAGAGAGAGAGAGTGACTGACTGATGGAGAGAGAAAGAGACAGGAGAAGAGAGGAGGAAGTGGTTCCTGTCAATATCACTTCCTTCATCACTCTCTTCCTCGCCTCTCTTCCTTGACTTGCTCCGTCACTCCATGAATTATTTCAATGACTGATGACAAAGGAACACACACACACACACATGTACAGAGGAACACACTCAAAGACAGCCCCACAAGTTGTGTTTCTCTGCCGTGCACCACCCTGCAGGTCTCTGGTGCTGTCATCCTGTGACCTCATCATCTCCATGACAGTTTCCAGCTGGACGAGAGAGGACTTTTGTCTGTTTTTGTTCGTTGCACAGACTTTGGATCGATTCGAAGCACAGCTGTGTGTGTTCGTGTGCACGCATGCCACACACGTTTGGTTTGGCCAAGCGCGAGCAATCCTGTAGCTGGTCACTCTTTATTCATCTCTACTCTTTCTCTTCTGTCCATCCTCTCCGATCTTTCCCCAGTTCCTCCTCCCAAATCAATTTTACTCATCTATAATTCAACAGTTTGCCTTCAGCCCTTAAAATATACTGTACACCACAGTGACCTCCTCCTTCTGTCTATACCATCTCATCTGTGCCCTCTCCTTCTCACTCTTCTGCCTCCCCCATTTGGTTCCCTCCAGTCAGTGAAACCAGTAAAGCCTGCCTCAAAGGTAATTTCATTATAACCTCTAACTGCGAAGCAGCATCACAGAACCAGTGTTGGTTAATTTCTAATCAAGAGTCGCTCCATCAGGCGCTTGGCAGTAGCACGGCCGTTGTTCAAGTATTTAGTGAAGTCATTTAAATAAAGGCCACTCGTTCCCCCAAGTGCACACAAGTAGAATATGTTGATAATAAATCTAGGGTTATGGGTTCATGGATATTAGATCATATCCATAAATGAATAAAAAGTTTAGATTTGTGTGATTTAAACGCTGTAGTTACTTCGCAGCTGAAATAAAAAGTAATAAACACAATAAATTTGAATTATATACAAATACTTGGAGTTTACTGCAGGGAGATAATTCCAAATCTTGACTAAAGAAACTATTTCTTAAGCCAGCCACATTTTAATACCATTAAAATATGCAACGCCATTACTTCTAAAATTATAGTAATAATTCAACAGTATTCTATGGAAAGTTAACAAAGGGACTTTGTTTTGGTGCATAAAAAAACATTTCCTTTATACTTTAAAGAAAATGTACAAGATGTTTGCAAATCCTAAGCAACGTACTTTCCATGTCCCTCTCATCCGTTTGTGAAAAGCCAGCAGAGAAATGCAGCATTTGGTTTACCCATATTTTCTGGAATATAGGTCGCACCTGAATATAGGTCGCATTGTCCAATTATTATATTTTTCCTCTTCCGGCTCTCGACAAAGCAAGTCGCATATCTTTTTGCTCCTACCCTCCCTAACTTTTCCTCCTCCCTGCTTGCTTTTTGTCTCGTCCGTGACTCTTCAGCGCTCACTCGAACCAATTTGCGATGGAATTAATAAATTGGGCTGTTTCATCTATAGATAAGATTTTTTCCACAAAGCGGACCGGGCCAGTAGAGGTGTCGTTTCTTTGCCCGAGCCCGACCCTACCCGAGCCCTACCCGACTTCGGGTAGGGTAGGGCCATATTTTTGGTTTGATTGGCGGGCCGCGGGTCGGGCTCGGGCTTTGATGTGGTTTTTTTTAATCATACAGCACAAACAAAACTAAATAAAAATGCACACAATATAAAATTGTTTTAATCTGCTTGTAAAGAATATAAGGCAGTAAGTTTATTGATGAGGAAATAATTAATAGAGTGAATTTAGATGGTGAAAACCGCAGCGCACTGAGCGCAGCCACTAAATTGGCAGCCAGAGAGCAGGCGCGCGGCGCGCGCCTGACAGCGTCTCCCCCGACATGCTGGACTTTTTAGTGACATTTCTCGAACCATTTTACCGTGCACAGAGAGAACTGGAGGGTGACAAATATCCCACCAACCTGGTTTGTCTCTGGAATGAGAAACTGAAGCAACACTGCCAGTCCTCACACAGACTCTCCGCAGCAGGTGTTTCTGCGCGACATGTCATGCAGAAGTGCTGGAGCGCAAAATTATTATCCACGACTTGCAGAGAGTTGCATTATTTCTGTCACTGTGGCCTAACTTTAACGAGCTCAAAATTATGTCACCAGCTGACGTGCGTCAGGTGCACGCTCACGTCCGCACACTGCTCTCTGCGGCGGAACAAGTTGCCGCATTCCTGACATTCCTGAAGCTTCAACAGCAAACTGCGAGCAGCGCGCTCACACCTCCTCCTCCTCCATCAAAACAAAGAAGAACAACATCAAGTTCTTTTGCTGAGTGGGAGAACGCAGTAAAAGCTTAATAAATAAACGTAGTGTTTTTTTTTTTTGTTGTTGTTGTTTTTTTTTTTAATCGGGTAGGGTCGGGTCGGGCGGTGATTTCTAGGAAATCAGCGGGCTCCCTCGGGCTTGGGTAATTAAACTTAGGGCTCGGGTAGGGTAGGGCCGTGGATTTCCGGCCCGATGACAGCTCTAACCCCAAGTAACCTTGAAAAAAGGCTGACTACAAATCTCTCCTGGAGTGAGCTACTGGAAAGAACTGTCGCACCTCATTTTAGGTTCAGTCACGGGCCGGGACTTAGGTCCGGAACTCGTACTTAACTCGGGGGTTAGCTGTATATATGTATCAGAGGTCGCGTTAACCGAATCTTTTCTGTATTTGACTGGTTGTTTTACGTGATGACAGAAAAATCAAAACACCGTCTGTCGTTTGACAGATTAACATCCACTCTCTACCAACCGGTTCATGAACTTCACACCCCAGTCCGGTAAGTGGCAGTAATTGCACATTACGGCTTTTGCCAACCCCCAATAAACCAAAGGGAGAAGAAAATACAAGTTGACTGCGTTTGAAAAAAATGTCAAGGCAGCTTAGCGTACGAAGTTTCTTCAAAAAGCCCAATAACTGCGATCGTGTTGAAAAAAAGAGGTGAAAAAAGAGGGAGTGATGCAACGGAGGACGATGGACAAACAAGTAATCCGCCCTACACTGAGCGATCAACTTGTAGCAAGGAGGTGAGGCGGGAATACAGAGTTCATTGGGAGCAGGAGTTCTCTTGGCTAAGGAGGGAGGATGGAAAAATGTTTTGCGACGTGTAAAAAAGCCAATTTGAGAAACGGATTTGTCCGAGGGTGCACAGAAATCAGCATTAAATGACCACCCAAAAAAGCCACAGGCACATCGAGGCTTCAAGAGTGCTCAACCAGAGTGCAGCTATGCATGTGGATAAATCACAGGTTGCCTGCAACGAGGCATTAAAAACACTTTTTTTATCTGATAAACTCCCTAGAATGTGTCTAAAATGTTGTATAGCACTATGTCTGTGTTAATTTTTATGTTTTTGTGAGTATTTGTTTAAATCGGCAATATCTGGTCTAAAAACGTGTTTACGGTAACACTATGGGTTGAACAGAGGAATTGCACCTTAATTTTCTTTTTGGTCAAGGACCGTTCACTCCGACGTGTCTTGTACACTCTGACGTCACAAAAGTGGTTCAAGCAGAGCCAATCCCCTGCAGAGATGAGAAGGTCCTCGCTGCAGTTCATACCTTATATGGAAGTGGTACATTGCACTCTGGAAAAACTCTGCAGCAAACCATGGTTTTAGGAATGGCACTAGTTATTTGTATATTTCAACTTATGTATTGTATGAATACTTTCCACTTCATCGAAACTATTTGGTCGTATTTGTTTCTGTTTGTTAAGAAGTCTAGTACCCAGTTACAGATGGAGGGGCTTAGTCCAAGTGTGGATAGTTTGTCTATCAGAGTTTGGGGGATCATGGTGTTGAAGGCAGATGTGAAGTCCACAAAGAGCATGACGCACGTATGAGTCCTTCTGATCCAGGTGGGTGAGAGCAGTGTGGACCACAGAGGAGATGGCGTCCTCTGTTGATCGGTTCTCGCGGTATGCATATTGATGAGGGTCCTCGCTGATGTTGACGGTTGTCTTGATGTGGGACATGACCAGTTTCTCAAAACATTTAGCGACTATCGGGGTGAGGGCCACCGGTCTATAGTCATTCAGACCAGTCACTGTGGAGCTTTTTGGGACTGGGATGATGGTGGCAGTCTTCAGGCAGGTGGGAACTGACTCCAGTGAAAGTGAGGTGGTGAAGATGTCAGCCAGCACCTCACAGAGCTGGTCCGCACATTCCTTCAGAACTTTCCCTGGGATGTTGTCTGGACCCGTAGCTTTATGAGGGTTGATCCTTCTGAGACTACCTCTCACTTCTGCTGCGGTCACTTTGAGGTGCTCCTCGTCTGGTGATGAGGTGAGTCTGGTGCTAGTTGGTCTGTTTGGATCTTCAAAACGTGCATAAAACTTATTGAGGGCATCAGGCAGGGATGGGTCCCTGGGGCATTGTTTGCTTTTGCCCTTGTAGTCTGTTAAGCATTTGATGCCCTGCCACATGCTCCGTGGATCATGTGAGGTGAACTGTCCCTCGATCCTCTGTGCATACGCGGCTTTGGCCTTCTTTATGCCATCATCCAGTTCTCTCCTGCACTTTCTCAACTCCTCAGTATCTCTAGACTTGAATGCAGTGTCCCTGGCTGCCAGCAGGGTGCGGACATCCTTATTTAGCCAGGGTTTTTGATTGGGGTAAAATTTAACATACTTTCTTATGGATACATTTTCAGCACATGTACTGTATATACTACTATATATACATATACTACATATACAACTACTACCTCATACATATACTGTGTACATTAACTAATACGCTGCTTTGCCACTTTGCAAATGTCAATGCTAGAAACCTTTAGTTTATTTTAGTTATACTTTTTATACTCTTTTTTTATACTAGTATGCAAAAACTCAGGACAGTATTATGTTCATTAAATGTTTAATGTTTTAGTTTTAGAGTTGGTGTAAATTTTCATACTCTTATACCACTATGCAAAAAACTCAGGACAGTGTTAGTTTTACTATTTTATGCTTATGTCTATTATTATATGTTTCAGTGTTTCAATGTTTAGATGTTTACTGTTGCACCGAGGGACTGAGAGAAACGCAATTTCGGTCCTGTGTATGTCCTGTACAGTACATATTGCAGATCTGACAATAAAGTTGACTTTGACTTTTGACTTTGA
>JBBPBX010020806.1:0-26896 GCA_038048925.1 Garcialebias charrua | reverse complement strand
ACGTTTCAGAAGGAGCCGAACGTTTCAGAAGGAGCCGAACGTTTCAGAAGGAGCCCAACATTTCAGAAGGAGCCCAACGTTCCAGAAGGAACCCAACGTTTCAGAAGGAGACCAACGTTTCAGAAGGAACCCAACGTTTCAGAAGGAGCCCAACGTTCCAGAAGGAACCCAACGTTTCAGAAGGAGCCCAACGTTTCAGAAGGAGCCCAACGCTTCAGAAGGAGCCCAACGCTTCAGAAGGAGCCCAACGCTTCAGAAGGAGCCCAACGTTTCAGAAGGAGCCCAACGTTTCAGAAGGAGCCCAACGTTTCAGAAGGAGCCCAACGTTTCAGAAGGAGCCCAACGCTTCAGAAGGAGCCCAACGCTTCAGAAGGAGCCCAACGCTTCAGAAGGAGCCCAACGCTTCAGAAGGAGCCCAACGTTTCAGAAGGAGCCCAACGTTTCAGAAGGAGCCCAACGTTTCAGAAGGAGCCCAACGTTTCAGAAGGAGCCCAACGTTTCAGAAGGAGACCAACGTTTCAGAAGGAGACCAACGTTTCAGAAGGAGCCCAACGTTTCAGAAGGAGACCAACGTTTCAGAAGGAGCCCAACGTTTCAGAAGGAGACCAACGTTTCAGAAGGAGACCAACGTTTCAGAAGGAGCCCAACGTTTCAGAAGGAGCCCAACGTTTCAGAAGGAGCCCAACGTTTCAAAAGGAGCCCAACGTTTCAGAAGGAGACCAACGTTTCAGAAGGAGACCAACGTTTCAGAAGGAGACCAACGTTTCAGAAGGAGACCAACGTTTCAGAAGGAGCCGAACGTTTCAGAAGGAGCCGAACGTCAAAACACAGAGAACGTTGTTCAAGGTTCTTTATCGTCGTTCACACCACGAGGTGGAACAAACTACCGGTGTGAGCACAGGGTCCCAGTTACAGCCAACAAAAATACAAACTGTACAGAAAAACTGCAACAAGATCCAAGTTGTTGCTGAAGAACCAGCTGAAAGTAGCTAAAACCATGCTGAAATGGAAGAACAAGCATAAGGTGGAGGAAGAAAGCAGAAAAAAACACTTGCTGAAGTAGGTTTAAATAAGAATAAATTAGCTAAAAAACTGAAATTAGAAAAAAAAAAAAAAGGCTGAAAGGAGCATAACAAGCTGAAATTAGCATAAAGAAGTTAATTTGGCTGAAAGTAGCAAAAACTATCAGGAAGTCCTCTGGACGGGGGACGACACTTTTCTCACTTAAAGGGGACCTCAGATGTATTTTTTAAATTTTTATGGTATTTCTGTGGGATATCCAGACCCTATTCCTTCAATTTAATGCACAAAATAATTATTAGATAATCAATTATACCCTTTTTAATTCTGCCATTTTTAACTTTCGTTTTGAACGACCGGTTTCTTGAAGTCCACGCCCTTCAACGATCTGTTCACGCCCTCTGTAACAGCCAGTATCTGTAATGTGTTGTTGTTTTAAAATTAGCTCTTTTTTTATTACTCATTTGACTTACTGTTAGTGTTAGCTTAAGATAACTTACCGAAACCCGTCTGAGCGCGCCGCAGTTTGCTGCTCCTTTTAGCATTAGACCACCCGAATCCGAAGCTAATGTTAGCTTGTTCCTCTTCCGGTTTTCGCCAGCTCCGCTCGTTGCACGCGATGAGATTTTGGGAGTTATCGCTGTTCCAGTGAAGACAACACAAAGTTCACCAAGTGTCTCCCGTAAATTAATCTGTAAGGAGAAGGTCCTCTTGCTGCGAGCCTGCTGCGAGGCTGCTGCAAGGCTGTACAGTTGAAGCTCCGCTCCATCGCGCCGGAAGAGGGTCCCGTCGAACCCGGTCCTTCCGCCTGTGGTCCGCTCGTTTAATTTTTGCCGGCTGCGCGTTGGCAGCGATCGCAAATACACTAAAAATTGAACTAAAACATAAAAATAACAATTATACTTTATTTATAAAGCCATTTAAAAAAACACAGCTGCAACAAAGTGCTGTACACATGAAATTAAGAACATATAAACAAAAGATGAGATGAAATCATGAAAAACAACAGTCATGTGTTTAATACAGAAGTGGGTTGAGCCTAACCAGGGGTTGCTAGGTGAGGGGCTGGACTCAGGTTTGATCTGATTGGCTGGCGGCTTGTGACGTCAATAAATGCAGGAAGTGTGAATCCTGGTGTATTTATCAAAAATAAATAAATCTACTTAGAGTAAATAAACCACTGGGTGCATTTTTTTGGCACAAGGACTGTTTTTTTATGAAGTAAATACCCAAAGTTTAGTAAAAAAACATTAAAAAGTGAATTTTGCATGTGTGGTCCCCTTTAAAGAAACTGATCCAGATGAAACGATTCAACCTTTTTTGTTGTCATCAGGAAAAACTTAAATTGATCAGAAAAATAAAACAGCTGAAAAGTCGCCAAAATAGCAGAAAGAAGCTTAAATTAGCAGAAGGAAGTGGACAGAGCACATTTTAGCTGAATAGACTATATGCCATGGACTCCCGTTCCAGCACTTCCGCATGCATTACCCGGGCGGCGCACTTCCGGTTAGCAGAAATGACACGAACAAAAATAAGTACCGGTAAATACAATAAATAAAACATCAACATACACACAAATAATAAATCTATACGTACATACATAAATCTATAGCGACGTTTTCCCTTCGGATAGCCACGATTCATTGTCGCCCTAACCCCCCCAGCAGGGAAACGGAACAGCCGGTTGATGGACACAACGGACGTCACGTGTAGTGCCAGTAGCGCGCAGCCGCTTCCCGTATCGGGTCGTTGTCATGGTCTGCTACTAGGAGCTAACGCTAACAACAGCGGCAGTGGATAGGACCCGGAGGTGGCGGACGTGGGTTGTATTTTAACGGAAGTACGTCACCGCCACCCGTGGCATATAGTCTTATTAGGCTGAAAAAAGTTGAAACGAGTAAAAAAAAAAGTGGAATTAGCTGAAAAGTATAAAATTAGCATAAAACAGCTAAATAGTAGTTAAAATAGCAGAAAAAGCTGAAAGGAGCTGAAAAAAGTTTAAATTAGCAGCAGGAAGCTGAAAGAAGCTGAAGCAGAACAAAATGTGAAAAGAGCAGTAAAAGGTTGTAAACACATCTAAAGATTTGAAGGATGTAAAATGAGCTCAGTTCATTTTCTTTGGAAAAAAAATGTCAGAAAAGGCTAAATATTTCAAAAAGCTAAAGTTGCACCAACACCAAAAGTAACAGCAGGATTCTTTTGAAAGAGCCGAACGTTTTGACTCATGATTTGAAAAGTGAAGGATGAGCATGACGCCTGTAAACGTATAGAATCGTGACAGAAGTCAGAATATTAATAAACAGGATGACAACAGAGTGGACGCTTCATAAATAAAAACATCTCAACTGTAACGAGTGTGAAAAGATTCAAATAAATGTTGAAGCTGTTGTCACTCTGACACCAAACTCAAGAGACAGACTAAAAAGTAAGCCTCAGTGGCTGCGTGGAAACAATAAATCAGAATTCAAACGTCTGGAGCGTGAGGTTCTGACCGTCACAGGTTTTAAGGAGCAGATGTGAGAAGTTAACAGAACCTGCAGGGCCCGTTTGAAGGAAGCTCTGGGATTGAAATACAATGTGGAGGTTTGAGACTCTGACACACGCACACACACACACACACACACACACACACACAGCACGAGCTGTCTGAGCTGAAGGTCCAAACAGTTTCCACACTCCTCTCCATGTTGTTGCTGTGTGTGTTCCTGGTGAAGGTGCAACAGAACCAGAACCACGCTCGTGTCCCGGCTCCTTCAAATAATGATTTACGTCACAACAAGTCTCTCTTACGTTTTTCTTGGCAAACATGTCCATCTTCTTCTTCTTCTTCTGGCCAGTGGTTTCGTTTCCCGTCTGCTTTTTGTCGCTGGGGAAACAAAAGAAACAGAGGTCAAAGGTCATCGAGGGCACATCTCCATGGTTCCGGTCTCCTTTAATGAAAATGAAACAGAAACGTGGCGTGAAACATCCTGAGTGCTGAGCGTGCGCATGGCGGCCATGATACGGAGATAAGTGGTTAATTGTGGGGTCTATCTCTGCCGGGGAGCTCATCCCAGAGTTTTCTTATCGAGCCACTAACGACACATTCCTCTCTGATGAACGCCCAGCCACCGCGCTCAACGACTTCCTGTGTGGCGCAGGAAACAGACGCCACGCGACGACGAGGACGTAGAACCCGAGGTTCGGTCTTCATTCAAATTGACGAGTAAAAGAAACAAAGCTTTTGATTCATCGCGCCCCAGTTGTGGACAAGCGGCACCCCAGATGTGGACAAGCGGCACCCCAGATGTGGACGAGCGGCACCCCAGATGTGGACGAGCGGCACCCCAGATGTGGACGAGCGGCACCCCAGATGTGGACGAGCGGCACCCCAGATGTGGACGAGCGGCACCCCAGATGTGGACGAGCGGCACTCCAGATGTGGACGAGCGGCACTCCAGATGTGGACGAGCTGCACTCCAGATGTGGACGAGCTGCACTCCAGATGTGGACGAGCTGCACCCCAGATGTGGACGAGCGGCACCCCAGATGTGGACGAGCGGCACCCCAGATGTGGACGAGCGGCACCCCAGATGTGGACGAGCTGCACCCCAGATGTGGACGAGCTGCACTCCAGATGTGGACGAGCTGCACTCCAGATGTGGACGAGCTGCACCCCAGATGTGGACGAGCTGCACCCCAGATGTGGACGAGCGGCACCCCAGATGTGGACGAGCGGCACCCCAGATGTGGACGAGCCGCACTCCAGATGTGAACGAGCGGCACTCCAGATGTGGACGAGAGGCACTCCAGATGTGGACGAGAGGCACTCCAGATGTGAATGAGCTGCACTCCAGATGTGAACGAGAGGCACTCCAGATATGGACGAGCGGCACTCCAGATGTGGACGAGCAGCACTCCAGGTAGCACCACAGGTGTGGACGAGCAGCACTCCAGGTGTGGACGAGCAGCACTCCAGGTGTGGACGAGCAGCATTCCAGGTGTGGACGAGCAGCACTCCAGGTAGCACCACAGGTGTGGACGAGCAGCACCCCAGGTGTGGACGAGCGGCACCCCAGGTGTGGACGAGCGGCACTCCAGGTGTGGACGAGCGGCACTCCAGGTGTGGACGAGCAGCACTCCAGGTGTGGACGAGCAACACTCCAGGTGTGGACGAGCAACACTCCAGGTGTGGACGAGCAACACTCCAGGTGTGGACGAGCAACACTCCAGGTGTGGACGAGCAACACTCCAGGTGTGGACGAGCAACACTCCAGGTGTGGACGAGCAGCACTCCAGGTGTGGACGAGCAGCACTCCAGGTGTGGACGAGCAGCACTCCAGGTGTGGACGAGCAGCACTCCAGGTGTGGACGAGCAACACTCCAGGTGTGGACGAGCAACACTCCAGGTGTGGACGAGCAACACTCCAGGTGTGGACGAGCAACACTCCAGGTGTGGACGAGCAACACTCCAGGTGTGGACGAGCAACACTCCAGGTGTGGACGAGCAACACTCCAGGTGTGGACGAGCAACACTCCAGGTGTGGACGAGCAACACTCCAGGTGTGGACGAGCAACACTCCAGGTGTGGACGAGCAACACTCCAGGTGTGGACGAGCAACACTCCAGGTGTGGACGAGCAACACTCCAGGTGTGGACGAGCAACACTCCAGGTGTGGACGAGCAACACTCCAGGTGTGGACGAGCAACACTCCAGGTGTGGACGAGCAACACTCCAGGTGTGGACGAGCAGCACTCCAGGTGTGGACGAGCAGCACTCCAGGTGTGGACGAGCAGCACTCCAGGTGTGGACGAGCAACACTCCAGGTGTGGACGAGCAACACTCCAGGTGTGGACGAGCAACACTCCAGGTGTGGACGAGCAACACTCCAGGTGTGGACGAGCAACACTCCAGGTGTGGACGAGCAACACTCCAGGTGTGGACGAGCAGCACTCCAGGTGTGGACGAGCAACACTCCAGGTGTGGACGAGCAACACTCCAGGTGTGGACGAGCAACACTCCAGGTGTGGACGAGCAACACTCCAGGTGTGGACGAGCAACACTCCAGGTGTGGACGAGCAACACTCCAGGTGTGGACGAGCAACACTCCAGGTGTGGACGAGCAACACTCCAGGTGTGGACGAGCAACACTCCAGGTGTGGACGAGCAACACTCCAGGTGTGGACGAGCAACACTCCAGGTGTGGACGAGCAACACTCCAGGTGTGGACGAGCAACACTCCAGGTGTGGACGAGCAACACTCCAGGTGTGGACGAGCAGCACTCCAGGTGTGGACGAGCAGCACTCCAGGTGTGGACGAGCAGCACTCCAGGTGTGGACGAGCAACACTCCAGGTGTGGACGAGCAACACTCCAGGTGTGGACGAGCAACACTCCAGGTGTGGACGAGCAACACTCCAGGTGTGGACGAGCAACACTCCAGGTGTGGACGAGCAACACTCCAGGTGTGGACGAGCAACACTCCAGGTGTGGACGAGCAACACTCCAGGTGTGGACGAGCAACACTCCAGGTGTGGACGAGCAACACTCCAGGTGTGGACGAGCAACACTCCAGTGTGGAGCACTCCAGGTGTGGACGAGCAGCACTCCAGGTGTGGACGAGCAGCACTCCAGGTGTGGACGAGCAGCACTCCAGGTGTGGACGAGCAGCACTCCAGGTGTGGACGAGCAGCACTCCAGGTGTGGACGAGCAACACTCCAGGTGTGGACGAGCAGCACTCCGATGACCCCCCGGTCACTCAGGGAGTTGAACAGTGAATGTTTGTCGTTTGGGAGACGAGTTGTTCTGGACTGGAGTCCAGCAGGTGAGTCCAGCAGGTGAGACCAGATGTTTCTGGTGTCCCTGGGTCAGACTCGCACTGACACAAGAACAGAGTCGGTTTTATTCTCGTCCGATCCGGGAGCGAGGAGGGAGACACTTCATCCACCTGCAGGTGCAGTGATGGAGTCAGGGGGGGGGCAGTGGTGGCCTCAGCCCCCATAGATTAATCTTTAGCCACCCCGATCATTTGAGGAAAAATAAAAGCAGAGTTTCCACTTCTATGAAGAGATGAGCTCCCTGCCACGTGACCTCAGGGAAACGCATGCACGTGGAGGTGGCCATCTTGGATTTTGACGTGCCAACCCATTTTTTAAGTGTCCTTTCTTAAAGGTCCACTGACATAATTTTTCTACTATTCACAAAATTGCTCAAAATATATATATTTTATCATTTAAATATGTTAGTTTTTGCAAACAAAATGATAAATCACTTTAATTTTGCTTTAAAAGTGATTTTGAACTTCAAGCCGTGTTTAATCATGGGAAATCCGATTACACACGAACGCACCATCTGTGACGTAGTGTGCAGAGTGTGAGGCAGAGCTCTGGGCTTGTCACAGTGCGCGTGTGAGCAGCTCGACATGAAGGTCAGTCTGATACAGCATCAGACCTAAATTAGATCCTGTTGTTTCTTGTTCCATCACCCAAACTATTTTCTGCTTCCCAAAATGAAGACAAATAGCTCAAATCTTCACATAGATTGATAAATTCATCTGGTTTTAAATTGTCCGCTATTAAAGAGACCAGAGCTCTGCCTCTCACTACGTCACAGATGGTGCGTTCGCGTGTAATCGGATTTCCCATGATTAAACACGGCTTGAAGTTCAAAATCACTTTTAAAGCAAAATTAAAGTGATTTATCATTTTGTTTGCAAAAACGAACATATTTAAATGATAAAATATATATATATTGAGCAATTTTATGAATAGTAAAAAAAATCATGTCAGTGGACCTTTAAGCCTAGATTTAGCCTCAGACCAACATAAAAGTCGGCACGCTGTTCAGTTTTCAGTTCTCCAGCTCTCAACACGGCCGGACTGTCGGAGGGCAACAGGAAGTGATCTTTGCTCCGCGACCATAAGGATTATTTTTAATCTGAAAACTTTAAGAACCATCTTGACAAAGATTTTAACGCTAAGATTTTTGTTCTCAAGGAAACATATCAAAATGAGTTTAAAGATCATTTAGGTCTGCTTTAACGTATATTTCAGGAAGGAAGTTCAGCTTTTTACAAACTTTACAGCTTTTCACTTAAAACCTAATTTAATTAATTAATATTAATTATTGATCCTGACCAAAAAGTGATGGCCCGCCGCTGTCTGTGTCTTTAATTCTGTTCTTTTAGCAGAAAACCTCGTGAATCACAAACCGTCTTTACTTAGTTTTCTACACAACCTTCCAACCCATCTGTTGTTTTTGTTGCTATTTTTCCTTTTAATTACCATTTTATTTTCACTTGTTAAAATAAATAGAAATTAATTTGTACGCATCCTTTATGATTGTCTTGGTTGTCCACTGTTGTCATCACTCTGTTAAAATCAGGTCTCTTGTAAATGGTAGGAGTAGCTGAGAGTCGTCCGCAGCAACAAATCACGCAACGTGATTATTTTAAGGTTTGATCAAAAATGGCGGCCGTTTCTCAACCTTTGAGGTTTGCTGAGACGTGAATGGATCCGTGCACGACCACAGATTTCATGTTTTTGTGACAGAGATAATCTGCTTTTAGAAATCAGAAGTTGGGTCCAGACCCAAACAGAACCCTGACTCCAGAGGAACCAGTCCCAACCTTCTGCATTAATGGTGGTAAATATCTCAATGATGTCGTTTAAAGTAAAAACAAAGTTACCGTAATGAATGATTTAAGTATTTGTTGTGTCTGTAGGTTTATGAACAGTCATGTTTCATATTTAAATAATAAAATGTTAACGACTGATTTAAGTATTTGTTGTGTCTGTAGGTTTATGAACAGTCATGTTTCATATTTAAATAATAAAATGTTAATGACTGATTTAAGTATTTGTTGTGTCTGTAGGTTTATGAACAGTCATGTTTCATATTTAAATAATAAAATGTTAATGACTGATTTAAGTATTTGTTGTGTCTGTAGGTTTATGAACAGTCATGTTTCATATTTAAATAATAAAATGTTAACGACTGATTTAAGTATTTGTTGTGTCTGTAGGTTTATGAACAGTCATGTTTCATATTTAAATAATAAAATGTTAATGACTGATTTAAGTATTTGTTGTGTCTGTAGGTTTATGAACAGTCATGTTTCATATTTAAATAATAAAATGTTAACGACTGATTTAAGTATTTGTTGTGTCTGTAGGTTTATGAACAGTCATGTTTCATATTTAAATAATAAAATGTTAACGACTGATTTAAGTATTTGTTGTGTCTGTAGGTTTATGAACAGTCATGTTTCATATTTAAATAATAAAATGTTAATGACTGATTTAAGTATTTGTTGTGTCTGTAGGTTTATGAACAGTCATGTTTCATATTTAAATAATAAAATGTTAACGACTGATTTAAGTATTTGTTGTGTCTGTAGGTTTATGAACAGTCATGTTTCATATTTAAATAATAAAATGTTAATGACTGATTTAAGTATTTGTTGTGTCTGTAGGTTTATGAACAGTCATGTTTCATATTTAAATAATAAAATGTTAACGACTGATTTAAGTATTTGTTGTGTCTGTAGGTTTATGAACAGTCATGTTTCATATTTAAATAATAAAATGTTAATGACTGATTTAAGTATTTGTTGTGTCTGTAGGTTTATGAACAGTCATGTTTCATATTTAAATAATAAAATGTTAACGACTGATTTAAGTATTTGTTGTGTCTGTAGGTTTATGAACAGTCATGTTTCATATTTAAATAATAAAATGTTAACGACTGATTTAAGTATTTGTTGTGTCTGTAGGTTTATGAACAGTCATGTTTCATATTTAAATAATAAAATGTTAATGACTGATTTAAGTATTTGTTGTGTCTGTAGGTTTATGAACAGTCATGTTTCATATTTAAATAATAAAATGTTAACGACTGATTTAAGTATTTGTTGTGTCTGTAGGTTTATGAACAGTCATGTTTCATATTTAAATAATAAAATGTTAATGACTGATTTAAGTATTTGTTGTGTCTGTAGGTTTATGAACAGTCATGTTTCATATTTAAATAATAAAATGTTAACGACTGATTTAAGTATTTGTTGTGTCTGTAGGTTTATGAACAGTCATGTTTCATATTTAAATAATAAAATGTTAACGACTGATTTAAGTATTTGTTGTGTCTGTAGGTTTATGAACAGTCATGTTTCATATTTAAATAATAAAATGTTAACGACTGATTTAAGTATTTGTTGTGTCTGTAGGTTTATGAACAGTCATGTTTCATATTTAAATAATAAAATGTTAATGACTGATTTAAGTATTTGTTGTGTCTGTAGGTTTATGAACAGTCATGTTTCATATTTAAATAATAAAATGTTAATGACTGATTTAAGTATTTGTTGTGTCTGTAGGTTTATGAACAGTCATGTTTCATATTTAAATAATAAAATGTTAATGACTGATTTAAGTATTTGTTGTGTCTGTAGGTTTATGAACAGTCATGTTTCATATTTAAATAATAAAATGTTAATGACTGATTTAAGTATTTGTTGTGTCTGTAGGTTTATGAACAGTCATGTTTCATATTTAAATAATAAAATGTTAATGAATGATTTAAGTATTTGTTGTGTCTGTAGGTTTATGAACAGTCATGTTTCATATTTAAATAATAAAATGTTAATGACTGATTTAAGTATTTGTTGTGTCTGTAGGTTTATGAACAGTCATGTTTCATATTTAAATAATAAAATGTTAATGACTGATTTAAGTATTTGTTGTGTCTGTAGGTTTATGAACAGTCATGTTTCATATTTAAATAATAAAATGTTAATGAATTTAAGTATTTGTTGTGTCTGTAGGTTTATGAACAGTCATGTTTCATATTTAAATAATAAAATGTTAATGACTGATTTAAGTATTTGTTGTGTCTGTAGGTTTATGAACAGTCATGTTTCATATTTAAATAATAAAATGTTAATGACTGATTTAAGTATTTGTTGTGTCTGTAGGTTTATGAACAGTCATGTTTCATATTTAAATAATAAAATGTTAATGACTGATTTAAGTATTTGTTGTGTCTGTAGGTTTATGAACAGTCATGTTTCATATTTAAATAATAAAATGTTAATGACTGATTTAAGTATTTGTTGTGTCTGTAGGTTTATGAACAGTCATGTTTCATATTTAAATAATAAAATGTTAATGACTGATTTAAGTATTTGTTGTGTCTGTAGGTTTATGAACAGTCATGTTTCATATTTAAATAATAAAATGTTAATGACTGATTTAAGTATTTGTTGTGTCTGTAGGTTTATGAACAGTCATGTTTCATATTTAAATAATAAAATGTTAATGACTGATTTAAGTATTTGTTGTGTCTGTAGGTTTATGAACAGTCATGTTTCATATTTAAATAATAAAATGTTAATGAATGATTTAAGTATTTGTTGTGTCTGTAGGTTTATGAACAGTCATGTTTCATATTTAAATAATAAAATGTTAATGACTGATTTAAGTATTTGTTGTGTCTGTAGGTTTATGAACAGTCATGTTTCATATTTAAATAATAAAATGTTAATGACTGATTTAAGTATTTGTTGTGTCTGTAGGTTTATGAACAGTCATGTTTCATATTTAAATAATAAAATGTTAATGACTGATTTAAGTATTTGTTGTGTCTGTAGGTTTATGAACAGTCATGTTTCATATTAAAATAATAAAATGTTAATGAATGATTTAAGTATTTGTTGTGTCTGTAGGTTTATGAACAGTCAGGATTCATATTTAAATAATAAAAACATGTCCACCTGGTTCTGTAGCTCGAGCTGAACGGGTTAGTGTCTGCTTGTGAGTCGCCACTGAAAGGGTTGGGGGTCCGCAGGTCCCCAGAACTCGCAGCGCGGCTCCCGTTGCCCGCCTTGCGGCCTTCCTTTTTGCCCGTCACGCGCTCCAGGAGGCTGACCTTCTCCTTCTTCTCCTTGCGCTCCGTCCGGTCCCACAGCTGGCCCGGCTCCCCCTCAAACGGGTTGCGATTTAGTGGGAGCGTGGCATACTTCTGTGGCAGGGTGCGAGTGATATCAGTGAAAGGGTCAGCGTGTCCCTCGCCGTCCGGGAATCCCGGCACCTCGCTCTGGGAACGCCTGTGGGGGCCACCTGGACCTCCTGCAGGACAGGGTGAAAACTTTTATTTAATTAAACTCTCAACAAATAATAAACAACACAGATAAAAAGACTCAAATTGATGTTGTGGTTCATTTTATGTGATTTTCTTTGAAAGATTGAGAAAACATTGTTTTAACTTTGGGAGAATCAGCAACACTTGAATAAAACTAAATGTTTTTCATCATCGCAGCTTTAATGACTTCAGCTTCCTCCAACAAGAACCGAGCTGTGGAATATTAAAACATCACAAAGTCTGCGCCTCAGACGGTGAGAAGACCGAAAAGACCGAAGCTTTAACGATCACGTTTAAACAAAGTTCTTCCACAAACATCATGAAACCCAGAACGACCCAAATCTGCATCAAACCAACCGAAAACAACCGGCAACGCTCAGAACAGAGCCGGAGCCGAATTACCCAAAACTACAGATTTTAATCTGAAATAACGACACGGACGAGCAGCCAGAACAACATGCACAAAATGACTCTTCAGCTACAAGCTAAAACCAGAACCACACCAATTAAAAGCTCAAACGAGCAACAAAAATGAGCTAAAGCTTTAGCACCTCATGAGCTAAATGCTAAAATCAGCAAAACAGAATTAAAACCAAGTTGCCAAACCAAGAGCTAAAAGCAGATATCAATAAAACAGAAGCTAAAAGGTCAAATTTGCACACAAAAAAAAAGGCTGTAATTAAAACTTTAAACTACCACAACAGTAGCTAAAGCTAAGATTAGCACATTGGTAGCTAAAAGGTATATTTAGCAAAATCATAGCTAACAAGCTGACACCAGTAAAACAGCTCTTTAAAGCAAGATTGGTCAAATTCACAACAAAGAATTCAGCCAAAATGATCAACTTAGCACAACAGTAGCTACAAGCTAAGATTAGCACATTGGTAGATAAAAGCTAAATTTAGCAAAATCATAGCTAACAAGCTGATACCAGTAAAACAGCTCTTTAAAGCAAAGATTAGTCAAATTCAGAACAAAGAATTCAGCTAAAATGATCAACTTAGCACAACAGTAGGTAAAAGCTACATTAGCTACAAGCTAAATTAGCTAAAAGATGCCTAAAAGTTTAAATGGTAAATGGAGCTTATTTATATAGCGCTTTCCAGCCCCCTATGAGGGGCCCCAAAGCGCTTTACAATACCAACCATCCACCCATTCATACACCGGTAGCGGCAGACTGCCATGCAAGGCGCTTTCCAGTCCTACCGGGAGCAACTCGGGGTTAAGTGTCTTGCCCAAGGACACAACGACACATGGTGTGGGGAACCGAGATTCGAACCGCCAACCTTCCGATCGGGGGACGACTGCCATTACCACTACCCCACGGCCGCCTAAAAGTTTAAACGAGTAAAACCATTTTTCTGGAGTATAGGTCGCACCTACGTTTAGCTCTGCTGCAAATGTCTCTTCCACAGGAGCGCACAGCAAGGCTTTTAAGAAGATTAACACTTAAAAACAATTAATGCCACGACTTATATTCCGGAAAATACGGTCATTAAAAAACGCAGCTAAAACCAAATTAGCACAATTGTAGCTAAAAGCTAAGCTTAGCACCTCAGCAGCAAAATGGTGAAATTAGCCGAACTTTAGCACAAGTGAAAATGTTTAAGAGTCCTTCGGGTGTTCTGTCCTCACCGTTCTCCTCCGTGGAGTCCAGTTTGCGTTGACCGTTGGACCCGATCAGGTCCGACATGGAGTGGGCCGCAGAGAGCTTGTGGACCCCGGACAGCAGGGGTCTTTTCACTTTCGAGTCCGGCTTCGGTCGGGATTCTGTGGCGAGGGGCGGCCGGCTGGGGTCCGAGTCGCACGCTGCGGAGCGAGGCAAGATGGCGGAGGAGGCGTCGGTGAGGCCGCTGTCGTTCTTGCGGCCCTTCATCTTGTGCTTGAGCTTGGAGAAAGGCGAGCGGGGCTTCTCCTTCATGGAGAGGTCGAACATGCTGGCCGTCATGTTGTTCCTCATGAACTGAATGCTGACCTGGATCCGACCCCGCGGCTTCTTCTTCTTCCCCGGTTTGGACTCCAGCGCGTACCAGCTGAAATAAAACCAGAGGGAGAAGCTTCAGCTCACAAAATCAATGAGAGGTGAAATTAAAAGAAGAGTGCAGAGTAAAAAGATATGCATGATCTTTCTCTTAAATTAGCAAATTAATTAATTAAACAAATTACCATGCTTAAATAAGCATAAAACAGCTAAATAGTAGCTGAAATATCAGAAAAAAGCTGAAACTTGCAGAAATAAGCTGAAAGGAGCTGAAATGAGCAGAAAGAAATTAGAAGAACAAAAATATTGTAGTTACCAGCAAAAATTCTGAGAGGAGCACAAAACAGCTGAAAGTAGCTGAAAATAAAGTTTAAAATTGCAGATAGCAGCTGAAGCAGAACAAAATGTGAAATGAGCAGTAAAAGGCTGTAAACACATCTAAAGATTTGAAGGATGGAAAATGAGTTCAGTTCATTTTCTTTGAGAAAAAAAAAAGTCAGTCTAAATATTTCAAACAGCTAAAGTTGCACCAATACCAGACGTCACAGCAGAATTGTCCTGAAAGAGCCGAACGTTTTGATTCATGATTTGTTGAAATAATTCGAAAACTACGGAGCGAGAAAGACGCTGAAAAATGTACGTAAGAAAACTGGATGACAACAGAGTGATAAATAGATTTATTAAAACCTGGGTTAAAAGAAAACTTGACTTTTATTTTAAAACAATACAAACAGTCTGTCTCACTAATAGATTTTTGTTTTAAAAATAAAATAAAAACAGAAACTCTGTCGTTGAACTCAGGCACCTGTTTGGCTCCGTACGGTGATTTTTTTTTGACCGTTCATAAACTGGTTATACAAATAGTTTGTCTTCTTGAAGCAGCGGAGGCTCATCGTGGAGTCTGAAGTTTTTTATTGTTCCAGTGACGTGCGGCTCCTGTTTGATTGTTTTTCAATATAAAACCAAAGTGTGACGCAGACAAAGGACTTCTTTGTGTAAGTGACAGCAGAAATGAGATTTAAAGGGTCGTGTAAACGCTCGGGGTGTGACCAACTGTGAGCCGGGGGGAGCTCCGCTGGTCTTCATGTCTTTATTGAGATAAAAATAAAGCAGAACTTTTGTTCAGAACTGTAAGAACAAGCAGCTGAAACCACATGAGAGCGCAGCGCTGCACTTCTTACAGGCTGGCTGTGATCTTTAAAGGGCTTGTGGCCGAGGGAGGAACGAGAGTTTGTAAAGTTGTGTTCCTCCTCGCTCGTCCTCCTCCGTCTGGGTGAGGCTCGAGTAACTCCAGACTTTTGTTTTGATGAAGGACCGTTAAGTGAGAAGCTTCTGGAAGAGCCTCGGCTTCCAGCTCCAACAACGATCAAACAAACAACCGGCTCCGACCGGGGAGTCCAGTCCACCACCAGAGGCCTTCTGGTTCCCAGGCTGAGCGCCGTGCTGAGGTGGACCGGCAGCCACAGCACGCTGCGCCCCACGTGCGCCTCCAAGGCCAAGATAAACCCTCCTCCTGTGCTCCTGGAACCACAACGCTCCCACTCAGAGCCGGAGCGCTGGGAACCTCCTCATCGTCAACAAACACAGGTGCACGATAATTACGGGCCGCCTGCTCGGATATCACTGCGCCGGCGTCTCCTCCTCCACGTGCAGGACACACAGGCCCGCTGTGGTCCTGGTACCGAGGGGTCTTGGTCTCGCCGAGCCTGGCAGCGGTGCTGGGATTGGAGGACAGGAGGTGCAGCGCCTCGGGGCGCATCACTTCTGAACACCTAAATAAATACGAGCCGCACAACGCTGATTAGAACTTATTGAGATTCTCCCGACTAATGGGCCCAGAGGAAACGTGTTCATGTCGGTCCAGGTTTAATTAACACCAGACCCAGTTGGGTCAGACAGTTCCTGTTAGTTTAACTAGGACCCAGGGTTCTCAAACTGTGGCACAAGTACCGCCGGTGGTACTCAGGATCCCTCTAGTGGCCCTCAAAATAAATCTAGAATAAATTAAGTTAATTAACCTTCATTAGCTGAACGGTGACGTAAACCTGGAAAAATGAGACCAGTGCCTCAAATAAAATACGATCGTAGCTTCAGATAAACACGAGAGCTGAGGAGCGCCGAAGAGGCTGAAACTGAGTTGTTACAGCTAAAGAAGGCAGAAAACTGAAACGTGAAAAAACAAAAGGTAAAAGTAACAGGATGGTGGCTAAAAACACAAAGACAACCAGCTAAAAGGCACATAGGGCTGGCTAATACTGTAGTAGCATACTGCTCACTAAAATCAGCATAACATCAGCTAAAGGTAGAATAAGGCTAACTAAAAGCAGCAAATGGTGAGAAAAAAGTAATTTAGAGCGAGCTAAAAGAATCACAAGGCCAGCTACAATTATCATAGGGCTGGTTAAAGGTTCAGTATGCAGTTTCTGTAGAACTGCAGAACTTAGAAATATTTTCAACAGGCAAAGCATTCTGATCCCTCCCCCTCAGAGCCATATGTGGCTCTGCCCCCTTGTGGTCTGTTGAATTTCAAATTCAAGCTCTGTTTTTATTGGCTGATTCAAATTCAAGCTCTGTTTTTATTGGCTGGTTACAAACTCTGTTTTTATTGGCTGGAAAATGGCGGGTCACCTTTTCTTTTTAGAAATGCTTATTTACCACCTGGAGAAGCAAGGGGACAATATTTTTTTTAATTTTTTTTCAGAGATTACCTGGCTAACATCAGTCTGTCAGGAGGTAGTGACAGAGTGAAGAAATATGTTCATAAAAAAAGCTACATACTGCAGCTTTAAATGCAGCAAAATGCCAGCTAAAAGAAGCATAAAGCTAGCTAAAAGTTGCTAAATGCCAGCTAAAAGAAGCATAAAGCTAGCTAAAAGTTGCAAAATGCCAGCTAAAAGAAGCATAAAGCTAGCTAAAAGTTGCAAAATGCAGGCTAAAAGAAGCATAAAGCTAGCTAAAAGTTGCAAAATGCCAGCTAAAAGAAGCATAAAGCTAGCTAAAAGTTGCTAAATGCAGGCTAAAAGAAGCATAAAGCTAGCTAAAAGTTGCAAAATGCAGGCTAAAAGAAGCATAAAGCTAGCTAAAAGTTGCAAAATGCCAGCTAAAAGAAGCATAAAGCTAGCTAAAAGTTGCAAAATGCCAGCTAAAAGAAGCATAAAGCTAGCTAAAAGTTGCAAAATGCCAGCTAAAAGAAGCATAAAGCTAGCTAAAAGTTGCAAAATGCCAGCTAAAAGAAGCATAAAGCTAGCTAAAAGTTGCAAAATGCCAGCTAAAAGAAGCATAAAGCTAGCTAAAAGTTGCAAAATGCCAGCTAAAAGAAGCATAAAGCTAGCTAAAAGTTGCAAAATGCCAGCTAAAAGAAGCATAAAGCTAGCTAAAAGTTGCAAAATGCAGGCTAAAAGAAGCATAAAGCTAGCTAAAAGTTGCAAAATGCCAGCTAAAAGAAGCATAAAGCTAGCTAAAAGTTGCAAAATGCCAGCTAAAAGAAGCATAAAGCTAGCTAAAAGTTGCAAAATGCAGGCTAAAAGTAACATAAGACCAGATAAAATTAAGTTAAGTTTGCCGAAGCAGATTATAAAGAGAACAGTTTTCAGGGAAGATATCTCAGAGTTTTTTTATGGGAAAATATTTGTATAAGTTAAATACTGTATATTGAAAAGTATAAAAGAAACAAGCTGAGGATGTTCAGTCTTTAGCCAGGCGGGTTTGTTGAAGAATAAAGTTGAGATAAAGAATCGAGTTTGTTTTGTAGGTTAAAGCTAGACGTCCGTTTGTTTGGGTCAGATGATCAGTTTGAAACGTTTCCAGCTCATTTGACTGTTTTGAGTCACATCTGGAATAAAGACGGGACTGCAGGTCAGATTGACTTCAACACAAACAGCCGATCACTCGTTTGTGAAAGGTCTCAGTTGGATCCAAACCCGGTTCGTCTGGAGGGAACAATCAAAAGGAGTGGCCAACAGGACATGTTCGTCCAGCTCCACTCGTTTCACTTCATCCGCCACGAATCTCAACAATGTAGGTCAGTAAAAGCTTAACAAAAAAAAAAAACTGCAACAAGGTGGAAATCTGAACGTTAAATCACAAAATGAGAAAAACAAACACAAACTCCTTTAAGTCAACGTTAGCCAAATCAAAATGTTACACTTAGCTGATTTTACAGTAAAAGTTAGTGTGGTTGTAGCTGAGAGTAGTGCCCAACTCATGCTCTGAATGCCAACTGCTCACACGGTTTAAAACTTATGATGCGCGTCTCTTTAAAGAACATTAGTTTCATTTGTTTCTTCACCATTTATCTGCTCTGCCCTCAGTGTAACAAAGAACACACAGATTTTTAAATCAGTGTCTAAAACAAACACTTTGGCCCCGGAGCGGCTCAGATCAGCCGTTAGCTCGTCTCCTCCAGGACAACTTAACGTTTCAAACTAAAAATAATCAGTGATTTTTACTAACAACTCCCAGAACACCACTCAGATTATCTGAACTATCCCTTTAATATGAGACGAGCGCTTGTTGAATAAAACCAGATTAATTAATCCACTAATCCACTTGTCACCAAAATATTTGTGAATGTTTAAACTTTCTCTCAATTTCAATAGTCAAATTATTAATGATAAATATATTTATTTATAAATTCTTAAATATTTTTACATTTTGTAGAAATGTTTGTGGTTTATTTGCATCCTTTCATAATGCGTTTCTTTTTTTTTACATTTTAAAGAGTTTATTCTGGAGGATTAAACTAAAGGTGGGCTCGTGATCTACAGTAAAGTCCAGAGTTGGGGTCTGGACTCCATCGGGGGTCCTGATTCACCAGCTGGGGCGGTTTAAGACGACATGTTTCATTTTAAACGTAAAACTGATTCCAGATTGTGTATATTTGTCATTGTTGCTACAAAACATAAAAATAGTTTTAAATTAATTCCAAAAGAGGGAAATGGTTCAACGGGATCATTTTTGTTCTTCAAGAGGCGACAGACGGGTCACAAGTCTCTAAAACTCATATTTTTGGGATCAGAAGGAGAAAACTTTAGGAACAATACTTACTCCATTTTCTTTCTCTCCTTATTATCAAAGATTTCATTCAGGTTGATGAATTTCTGACCCAGGAACTTGTCCATCCCGACTAATGAGCGATGCATCACGGTGAGGCAGAGCTCGTAAACTTCAGGGTTCCCCTCCAAAAGAAGACCCGGCAACTCGAACGAGGCCTCCTCTCTCCAAACGGGGTTAGCCGTCTTCTCCGCCACAGATGTGGAGTATTTCTCCTTGCCCAGCTGGATGATGGTGTAGGCATCGTCGGTGCCGTTTTTGCCTTTGGGTTGTAAACCGGTCGCCTGCAGAACCGTGGCTTGGACGTGGGTCGGAAACCACTTGTGAGACTGCTCGCCCAGAGACATGCTTAGTTAGCGCTGGTCTTATTTGAAATCCATTCACCACGACTTTATTACTTTACTTCTCTGCAGTTAGTTGATTCGGTGAGTACAATGTGCAACAGTCATGATTCACGACGTTGGTGCGTTGCTACGACGACAAGCAGTGACAAGTCTGACGGGCGGCGTCTGGTTCATCTTCAGTTGAATCACAATGTCCAAGCCACCGCTGAGTCATCTGCAGGAGACAGAAACAAAGAAGCTGAATATTTTCCAGAACTAAAACCGGACTTGTTCCAGTTCCTCTGAAGCGTTGACATTAACAGTTCAAAGACAGGTAGTTGCTTTAACATAAGACTGGAGTGAAAACGAGAGAAAAAGTCAAAAACACAGAGCACTCGGACATGAGACGTCTGAGCAGAACGCCCTGAGGAATGCATGTCGCCCGCTGCACTTCATGATACTGTCGAAGGAGTCGCAGCCACTTCAAACCTAAAAAATAACACGATGTTAAACTCTCAGCTACTACCACTTCAAGTGCCAGGTCAATGTCAGTAAAAACTGATCGCTTGGCTGCGACCGCCATCTTTAATTAGATTGGCTACAAAAAGGTAATCGGATGTGGATGTACATCCAATTACTAAACAATGAAAGATAAATTTAAATTCATCCAGTAATTCACTAATTATTTTGCTAACAGGCTTTGTTGATGTTAAAGTTGAGGCTACAAATTCGATAATACCCACAGATTAGAATACAGATGGACTAGGATTATAACATGATAGTTGTCTAAAATATTCCTGTCACCTAAATGACTTTTCTTCCTAACTAATAAAACTTTGACCTATTTTCAAGTAAACCAAACAAAATAAACGTGTAGTTTTCTTTAAAAGAGCATCTTTGTCACCATGAAATGTTACTCAGCAGACTAACATAAATAAATGTTGTTGCAGAGTAACTTAAAACACTTCACTGTTACAACAAACCCCAGAAGTTTAGCTCTGGTGCTGTCAGGCTGTTAGCACCGTGCAGCTAACAGTTAGCATCTCTACAGCGAGTAGTGAAGCTAACGTTTAGCATCTCGTCTCACGAGCTGTTTTACCTCACATTCATTTTCTTCGACACCAGACGGACACTCAGCACTTCAGCTCAGCAAACACGGCCGCCATAAACACATTCACATGAAACTTTTCCAGGCTAAAACGCCTGAAAGTGGTAGTTGTACCGCTTGTTGTGGCTTTAGCGGCTCTTCTTCGCTGACCAACACAAGAGCGCTTTACTTCCGGCTCTGACGTCACTTCCGGATCAACCCGGTCTATGAATAAAACAAACATGCTTTCTGAATACCCTGATGCATGCTCAATAATCCAGGTAGAAAAATCTAAAAAAGCTAAGTCTGGTCCTCTGGACATAAAAAAAAACAAGCTCTGTTTTGTTTTTTGAATGTCCAGAGGACCAGACTTAGCTTTTTTAGATGCTTTCTGAAACTCAACCACTGTCACTGTTGAAACCACCAAACTTTGATCAACAAAGATTAACATTTATTGTGTGAATGTTTATGAAGCATTCAGGCAAACGTGTTCTTTCTGCGTTCTTCAGCTAATTTAAGCTTGTTCTACCTTTTCAGCTAGTTTTAGCTGTTTTCAGATCAATTCAAGTTTTTCATATTATTTTCTGCTCCTTTCAGCTTACCGTAATTAACTTATTTCTGCTAATCTGAGTTTGTTATGCTCCATTCAGCCTTTTCCTGCTAGTTTCACCCTTTTCTACTATTTCAGCTAATTTTAGTTTTTTTTCAGCAAATTCCCCATTTTTAAAGCTCATTTCAGCTATTTCTGCTTTTTTTTTTTTAGCTACTTTTGGGGGTTGTGCTAATTTAGCCTTTTTAAAAGATATATTCCACTTTTCTGTCCTCATTCCTGCTTCTTAAGCCTTATTGGGCAAACATGTTATTTCTGCTTTATTCCTCATTTAAGCTTGTTCTACCTTTTCAGCTAGTTTTAGCTGTTTTCAGATCAATTCAAGTTTTTCATGTTAATTTCTGCTCCTTTCAGCTTAATTAGCTTATTTCTATCTGAACTTGTTATGCTCCGTTCAGCCTTTTCCTGCTAGTTTCACTTTTTCTACTATTTCAGCTATTAGCAGTTGTGCAAATTTTAGTTTTTTCAGCAAATTCCCAGTTTTTTTATAGCTAATTTCAGCTATTTCTGCTTTATTTTAGCTACTTTCGGGGGTTGTGCTAATTTCAGCCTTTTTAAAAGATATTCCACTTTTCTGTCCTCATTTCAGCTTCATAAGCCTTACAGGGCAAACATGTTCTTTCTGCTTTATTCTGCTAATTTAAGCTTGTTCTACCTTTTCAGCTAGTTTTAGCCAATCTGAGCTGTTTTCGTATAAATTCAAGTTTTTCATGTTAATTTCGGCTCCTTTCAGCTTAATTAACTTATTTCTGCTAATCTGAGTTTGTTATGCTCCATTCAGCCTTTCCCTGCTAGTTTCACCCTTTTCTACTATTTCAGCTACTATTGGCAGTTGTTATGCTAATTTTAGTTTTTTCAGCAAATTCCCCATTTTTTGAGCTAATTTCAGCTATTTCTGCTTTTTTTAGCTACTTTTGGGGGTTGTGCTAATTTAGCCTTTTTAAAAGATATATTCCACTTTTCTGTCCTCATTTCAGCTTCTTAAGCCTTATTGGGCAAACATGTTATTTCTGCTTTATTCCTAATTTAAGCTTGTTCTACCTTTTCAGCTAGTTTTAGCTGTTTTCAGATAAAGTCAAGTTTTTCATGTTAATTTCTGCTCCTTTCAGCTTAATTAGCTTATTTCTGCTAATCTGAACTTGTTATGCTCCATTCAGCCTTTTCCTGATAGTTTCACCTTTATCTACTATTTCAGCTAGTTGTTAGGCTAATTTGTTTTTTCAGCAAATTCCCAGTTTTTTTTAAAAATCTAATTTCAGCCATTTCTGCTTTATTTTAGCTACTTTCGGGGGTTGTGCTAATTCCAGCCTTTTTAAAAGATATACTGTATTCCACTTTTCTGTCCTCATTTCAGCTTCTTAAGCCTTACAGGGCAAACATGTTCTTTCTGCTTTATTCTGCTAATTTAAGCTTGTTCTACCTTTTCAGCTAGTTTTAGCCAATCTGAGCTGTTTTCATATAAATTCAAGTTTTTCATATTAATTTCTGCTCCTTTCAGATTACCGGTAATTAACTTATTTCTAGTTCGAGCTTGTTATGCTCCGTTCAGCCTTTTCCTGTTAGTTTAACATTTTTCTACTATTTCAGCTACTATTAGCAGTTGTTATGCAAATTTTAGTTTTTCAGCAAATTCCCCCCCTTTTTTTTTTAGCTCATTTCAGCTTTCCACGTTTCTGTCCTCATTTCTGCTTCTTAAGCCTTATTGGGCAAACATGTTCTTTCTGCTTTATTCCTAATTTAAGCTTGTTCTACCTTTTCAGCTAGTTTTAGCTGTTTTCAGATAAAGTCAAGTTTTTCATGTTAATTTCTGCTCCTATCAGCTTAATTAGCTTATTTCTGCTAATCTGAACTTGTTATGCTCCATTCAGCCTTTTCCTGCTAGTTTCACCTTTATCTACTATTTCAGCTAGTTGTTAGGCTAATTTGTTTTTTCAGCAAATTCCCAGTTTTTTTTAAATCTAATTTCAGCCATTTCTGCTTTATTTTAGCTACTTTCGGGGGTTGTGCTAATTCCAGCCTTTTTAAAAGATATACTGTATTCCACTTTTCTGTCCTCATTTCAGCTTCTTAAGCCTTACAGGGCAAACATGTTCTTTCTGCTTTATTCTGCTAATTTAAGCTTGTTCTACCTTTTCAGCTAGTTTTAGCTGTTTTCAGATAAGTTTTTCATGTTAATTTCTGCTCCTTTGCAGCTTAATTAGCTTATTTCTGCTAATCTGAACTTGTTATGCTCCATTCAGCCTTTTCCTGCTAGTTTCACCTTTATCTACTATTTCAGCTATAGTTGTTAGGCTAATTTGTTTTTTCAGCAAATTCCCAGGTTTTTTTAGCTAATTTCAGCTATTTCTGCTTTATTTTAGCTACTTTCGGGGGTTGTGCTAATTCCAGCCTTTTTAAAAGATATACTGTATTCCACTTTTCTGTCCTCATTTCAGCTTCTTAAGCCTTATTGGGCAAACATGTTCTTTCTGCTTTATTCTGCTAATTTAAGCTTGTTCTACCTTTTCAGCTAGTTTTAGCCAATCTGAGCTGTTTTCATATAAATTCAAGTTTTTCATATTAATTTCTGCTCCTTTCAGATTACCGGTAATTAACTTATTTCTGCTAATTCGAGCTTGTTATGCTCCGTTCAGCCTTTTCCTGTTAGTTTAACATTTTTCTACTATTTCAGCTACTATTAGCGGTTGTTATGCAAATTTTAGTTTTTCAGCAAATTCCCCCCCTTTTTTTTTTAGCTCATTTCAGCTTTCCACGTTTCTGTCCTCATTTCTGCTTCTTTCAGCCTTATTGGGCAAACATGTTCTTTCTGCTTTATTCTGCTATAAGCTTGCTCTACCTTTTCAGCTAGTTTTATTCAATCTGAGCTGTTTTCATATAAATTCAAGTTTTTCATGTTAATTTCTGCTCATTTCAGATTAATTAGCTTATTTCTACTAATTCGAGCTTGTTATGCTCTGTTCAGCCTTTTCCTGTTAGTTGAACCTTTTTTCTAGTATTTCGGCTCCTATTAGCTGTTGTTATGCTAATTTTAGTTTTTTTCAACAAATTCCCCATGTTTTTAGCTCATTTCTGCTTACTTCTGGTAAGTACACAATTTCGTTCCGCATCATGTGAATGACAAAGAACCTTGAATCATAAGCTTCTTTCTGATTTTTGGCTACTTTTAAGCTATTTTTTGCTGATTTCAGCATGTTTTAGCTTATTTCCTTATTTTTGTGTTCATTTGTTTTTTTAAACCCAATTCAGCAAAAATGTGTTATTTCTGCTTATTTAGGTTTGTTCTTTCCTTTGAGCATGTTTTTAGCTAATTTCAGCTGTTTCTCAGCAAGTTCTTCAGCAATAAGCATTCACACTGTATTTTTGCAGGAAATGTGATTTAAAATAAAAAAGATAAAAAAGTCTGTTTGAGTTCCTCAAAGTTCCTTCATGGACTTCACTTTAGAAAGCTTTAACAGAGTTCTCTGTTTGTGTATGCACTTAATATTATTAATAATGTTGCTTGCTTTAGTCATGTTCATTGATATTAACTGTTATGTTTAATGTCACATTCACAAGTTATTTGTTTTGATGCTGCTTTTTAATTTTATTTGTTGTCTTTTGATTTTGACTTGTTAATATAAATATGATAAATAATAATATGACCACATGTATGAACACAGTTATGATGTGTTTAAGCATCATCCATCTTCAGAAGGAAATATAATCGCAATCATTTTTTTAAAATGTCTGCAGATTATTTATTTATGTATTTAGTTCATTCAAAATTCTGAAAAATTCAAAAGGTACAAAATAAAAACAATCAATTCAATAAATAAAGTGGAATTGTTCATATTTTTTAAAACCAAATAGATTTACCAGTAAGACCATTCCACGATGTGATACGGCTATTTGTGTTGATCCATCCTGTGTGTGTGTGTGTGTGTGTGTGTGTGTGTGTGTGTGTGTGCTCTTTCTTGAGAAGGAGTAAATGGAACAAACACAGGGAAGTGCTTTTGTCTCCTGAGTGGGACATGGAGGTGGAGATAAGAGGCTCACTCCACTGAACACAGACATGGCTGCCACCTCTCCTGACGAGTGCATCTAAACCCAACACACCTGCCCGTGTTGGTTTTATCACTCCCGGCAACCGGAGCGGCGTGCACACACCGCCGCCGGCCCGAGGCTGCGGCTGGGCCGTCCATCAAGCTGAGATTATTGCTTTTATCTGGAGTGCATCTCTGAATGAAACGCTGGGCTTAGTGAAAAATTAGTCTGTAAAAAATGTGTGTGATGGGACTGAACACATCTGGGCTGATGTCAACGCTGCTCAACATCCACGTCACACCAGGCCCATGTTAAAACGTGATGCTTTAACCAGCTGCTGCAGATGTTCCACATCCAGTTTCCTGCTTTGAATCTGATCCATTAGTTCTTCATTTCAGGTGATGTGTTTTAATGAAGCTATATTCAAGCATTCACACATGAATGCCCTCTCTCTTTGTGCTGCATATGAAAAACATATTTACAGATCTTTACTGCAGTTTTCAAGTTTTATAACAAACGGTTGATAAAATAAATTTCCTCCTCGCTGGTTCCAGGTTTTTACAAACTGATCTGGTCTGTGGTTCTGAAACGACTCCGATCCAACGTCGGGTGAACAAAAACACACAACAGATTCCACAGAGTTGTTATTTATTGAACAGAAACAACAATAAAAGTAGTTCCAGGTGTACGTTAACGCAACGCCAAGACGGACAGACATCAGCAATGACCTCAGAGGAGCAGCTGTTGCGGCTCGTCAGGCTGCGAAACGTTTCCGAAACTGTCCGGAGCCCCTCGTCGTTCAGAGAGAAACATTATTTACGAGTGAAAAACATTTCAGACAGCTGACAGATTTCACAGGAGATTCACCCTGAAGGTCAGACTGTGCAGTGCTCAGAGCTCCATCTCAGCCTCTACGGGCCTCAGTCAGCAGGTCAAAGGTCATGGCCTCCTCTCTCTCACCACGGCCGCATCACTGAGGTTTACAAGTTTCATCAGAAGGAACGACAAGACGTCTGTTGGAAATAAGTGATTTAATTATTAAAGTTAAAACAAGCCGAACAGGAGCTGAAAACAGAACAAAAACTGGATGTAGCTGAAAGCTAAAGCTAGCAAAGTAGAGGGTAAAATGAGCAAAAGAGAAAACTAAAAGCAGCAGAACAGTAGCTAATTTAGTAGAATTGTAGCAAAAATTAGAAGAAGAAAAAAACAGCTGGAAGGGACACATGGAGACAACAACCACTCTCTGTCTCACCTAGAGACAATTCAGTCTAACATGCATGTTTCTGGTCTGTGGGAGAAAACTCACACAGCATGGAGAGAACATGCAAACTCCACCCAGAAAGGCCCACGGCTGGGATTTGAACCGGCAACCGAGAGAGGCAGCAGCTCTACCAACTGCAACACCCAGCTAAAGGCTATAAGTACTGCTACCGTAGCTAAAGGCTAAATGTAGCATAAGAAGATAAAAACCAAGCCAGCAGCTAAAGCAGGTTTAAGAGAAACTTGATTAGGAAGTGATCAAAGGGATTTTAATTTTAAATAAAGTTCAATATTTCCAAAAGAATAAACAAATCAGAGGATAACTTTGATCGAGCTCAACGTTTTGATAAATGTTTGCTTAAACAGCAAAAAGTCTGCGGAAGTGGTTTGATCGTAGAAACGTACAAAATACACCACTGGCATC
>JBBPBX010020805.1:26425-36797 GCA_038048925.1 Garcialebias charrua | reverse complement strand
TTATTCTAATTTATTCTTCTCATTTCCTCTCTCATTAATCATTAAATTGCCGGGTCAGGTGTCTTAGGATTAACTTTAACTGAACAACTTCATTGGAAAGACATTTTCCTTTGTTTTCTTCCGAGGCTTACATAGCAACAACTGGGGTTTTTCAGTAAGTTTACAGCTTTTTGTTAAAATAATTAAATAAATTATCTTACGTGTGGAATGTAAGCAGGTCTCTCTTGTAAATGAGTCCCCGAGGCTCAATGGGATTAACCTGTATAAATAAAGGTTGAATGAAATGTTGGACAAAGGTCTCAAAGGTTTCAGACCATGTTCGTGCTGTTTGGACATTAACAAAGGATGGAGACTTTTCAAGCTGCTAAATGCTTGTGACCACTGTAGAGGCCAGTGGAACAGATTACTTGTGAAAAACATTGAAACAACAGAAGGAATAGTGACATTTAGACAAACTTGTGCTCCCTCTAAAGTAACAAATAAAGAAGAGACATAAATCTTGTTCAAATCAACGCAGACTTTTCCTTTAAAACAGGACTTGCAGCAACTTAAATTTGAGTTAGGACATGAGTTACCCCAGTATTTCCTTTGACAGTAAGCTTACTGTATTTATTAGAGCTTGTTTCCATCAAATGCACATGTGGTGGGTGTTCAGCACTAAACTTTTCTTGATTTACAAGCAACGTCTTGCTGATAAAGTAAACAGCATTTAACTGAGCATCAAGTTAAGAGACTTAAGTGATGGACTGATTCTTGCCACCAAAAAGTAGAAACAAACAAAGCTTCAGGAGATTAAAATGAATCATGAATTAAAATAATAATAGTAATTTAGACAGAAAATTTGATTCACACATCTGTTTTTATCAATACAAGTGGTGGATATCGAGATCTTTTTTCACTGGGTGTTAAAGGTGTGGCATGACGCCTCGGCAGAGGGGTTATGATTTATTGGAAATGGAAACAGGTGAACTTTTACCAGCCTCTAAGTGAACGTTTTGATGGTTGTAGGTTGTTGAAACTGTCTCTGCTGGTGAGATTTTATTTTGAAATTCAAGAAGGGTGTGTGACAGCATGGTGGGTAGAGCTGCTGCCTCTCAGCGAGCAGGTTACCCTAGTTCAAATCCCGTTCAGGGGCCTTTCTGGGTGGAGTTTGCATGTTATCTCTGTGCACGCGTGGGTTTTCTCCATGTATTCCAGTTTCCTCCCACAGACCAAAAACATGCATGTTAGACTGATTGGTAACTACGTGAGTGAGAGACTGAATGGTTGTTTGTCTCATTTGTCTCTGTGATGGACTGGAGACCTGTCCAGGGTGTCCCCCATCTTTTACACAGTGATAGCTGGACATGGGCACCAGTGACCCCTGCAAACCAAAAAGGAAGAAGTGGGTAAAGATAATGGATGGATGGATGGATGGCTGGATGGAAGAAAGGGGTGTGTGAATTCTACATCAGTGAATGAGGACATAGATTTTAGTCCAGTGGAGACGTCCTTGACTTTCAATGTTGTACAGAATACTGTATTGAATACTTAGAAATAGAGTGGCAACTGGAGTGGCAAGATCATTTTCTCTAGTGCCTCCACCCTAAAAGTGCCCCTGACAAATAAACAAATCGTATCCAGGTTCATGAAAACATTGATGATTTTAAATTATCTTCAAGATTGCACCTCTTATTTTGCTGTTTCAATGTTTCTGTGTTAAAAAAAGACAGGTTCTTTTCTCACGCAGACTCTTCCACTGGTACATTTTCATCCTTAAATCACTTCTTGGTCTGCTGCCTACATACATCTCCTCCTACATGTCTTTGCGTGAGTGCAGCTACAGCGTGCGCTCTCAGGACATGATTACCTCCTGCAGTGTTCCGTCAGTGAATACTGAACTAGGAAAAAGGGCTCTATGGCTCTGCCTCAATCCAGGGAATTATGCCACGTCCTGACCAAACAGCTTTTCAACGGCAAAAAAGCTCGTCACACACGCAAGTGGACGCACTGGACCCAGTGGTGTCCTGACCTGAACGTGAAATTGCGGCTGCGTTGCGGCGGCAGGGAGGGGGGGGGAGCTTACCGGTATACCGAGTCCTCTCTGCACTCCGCCAGGCGAGGAGCTTTTTATCTCTGTCTCTGTGGAGCAGACTTGACTGATCGTGAAGGACTTGTCGTGAACACACAGCTACAATGAGTTTCTCTTCCATAGTACATGACTCCGCGGGTTTTTTCTGTGTCCCACAAACAATACGTCACATAGTTGCGCAATACCCCCGCCCCCTCGTTTCCGCGTCACATTACATAGGGACTCTCCCCCTCTCTCCTCCCCCCGACTCTCCCTGATCAACCAATCAGGGAGAGTTGAACGGCGTTTGAACGTTTGAACGGCGAAAACGTTCAGCAATGATCAACGCGTGCTTGGAGGCTGAAGCGTGTTCACGTGCACGGAAAACGCTTTCCAGCACGCTCAACACGCACGTGACGTGACGCCCGACGCCAAGATGCGGCTGGAGGCGCGTCCCCCATTGACTTTGCATGTAAACTGGACGCTCCTCACGTTGAAAACGCGTTTGGTCAGGACAACATCTTCTGTGCAGCCTTCACCACTCTCTGCAGAGCTTTTCTTTCTGCAGCTGTGCAGCCTCCATGCCACACGTTGATGCTGGAGCACAGGATGCTCTCCACTGCACACCTGTAGAAGGAGGTGAGAACTGGGCTACTCAGACCAGCTCGTCTCAGCCGTCTGAGGAAGTAGAGTCTCTGATGACCTTTCTTGATCAGGCTGGTGGTGTTGTTGCTCCAGCTGAGGTTATCATTCATGTGTACACCCAAGTACTTGTAGCTGGAGACCACTTCCTCTTATGTTCAGGGGGCAGTGGTGTAAGTGTATTTGCTCCATCTGAAATCCACAGTCTCCTCCTTCATCTTCTTCACAGTGAGGTGGGACAGCTGACAGCCATACATTCTTGTGACTGCAGGTCACATCGGAGCTGAGCTGGTCTCTCAACACCACAGTGAAAAAACTGTGCTGTCGAAAAAAAGACCAGCAAGAATCATCAAGGGCTCACTTCCTTTATCACACAAAAAATGTTCATGTAACTTGAGACACAATAGAGCAGATAGCATCCTCACTCATGGGACAAGACTTTTTAATAGATTTTTTTAAAACTGCCACTGTAGTCAGACTGATGGCAAAACAAGACTACTGTACTGATCAACCTACACATTTATGGTTTTTACTGAAACATGTGAAGAGTTAAAAGTTTCATCTGAGACTTTAGCTGAAAAACACTGTTCTCCATGTCTGATTTACTTGTTGGTTTTCAGTTTTCAGTATGGACCCAATTTTGCTCTCTCCCTCTCCAGAACTTTCAAATTTAAACAAGTGGCGTCCCTGGTCACTGAACGATTGGAATAGTGAATGTAGTTTTCAAGATGCAGAAAACATACAGATATAATACCACATGTAGGCACAAAACCTTCATTTTTAGACTAGATTCAGCATTTTTATCAAAACATACCGGTAATCATCCTATGAAACTCCCACACAGGAAATGTCATTCAGAGCAGCATAAAGACACAACCATAGAGTTAAAAAAGACAACTAGAGAGCATTCTCCATATCCTGCCCACTGTTTGCATCTGTGACATCATGGAGGAGCAAAGTTGGCCAAAGAGGGCAGCAGCTCACAGCCGACAAAACAAGTCCAACTGGATCTGTGTCACAAATTATTTGTAATCCTTTTACAGAAAAAATAATAGAATTGATAATGAGGTTAATTTCATTCAAGAATAATATAAAACAGCTAGATGACGTATAAAGAAAACATATAGTTTTCAGTAATGATGATCTAAACTAGATCTGAAGTCGATCAATAACTCAAACAAATCAGAAATTACATATAGGGTGCTGCATAACCGTATTAGAATAATGTATATTTATTATTATTTACCTGTTCTGTAGTTGACAGTTAGAAAATTATACTTTGAAGGATGAAACTCGTCTCCATTGATATTGACTAACCATCTTCTCAGTAGGTCTGGTTTGGGTATAGTGGAAAACTTAAAATAGGAAATATATATTATTTTACACTGTGGAAATTTTACATAATTTGGAGGCAATACCAGGTTGCACTATGTAATAAATTGTGCTAAATGTGCATGATTCATTGTCCTACCCTCTGTACATATGCCACAGAAGCTAATACTGCCCAGTTCAATAATTAACAGCCAGTGTTGTAGATGCGTATTTATTTATTTATTAACCTTTATTTAACCAGGCAAATCCCATTGAGATCACAGATCTCTTTTGCAGGGGAGGCCTGGGCCTAAAGGCAGCTTATGCATGTTTTTGGTCTGTGGGAGGAAACCGGAGTACCCGGAGAAAACCCACACAAGCATGAGAAGAACATGCAAACTCCACACAGAAAGACCACAGGTCCAACCAGGGATTGAACCCAAGATCTTCTGAGCTGTCGTGCTGCCAATATTGGTAAAAACGGTAAGGGCTGATTATGTAAAAAAATATTTATGACAGTATTAATAATAATGTATTATTATTAATACTGTAATAGTATTAATAATAATATTAATCAGATCAATAATGTTAATATTATTTATAATGTTTCTGTACTTATTTTTATATATGAATATTTCAGTGCCCTGAGACGACTTCTGTTGTGACTTGGGCCAAGTCACATGGTGCTATAAACTGGATTTAATTAATTAATTAATGTGTGTAGCACTTTGAGATTTTCACTAATGAAAAGTGCGTTATAAATTGAATTCATTATTATTATTATTATTATTAATAATATATTACAATGTATATAAGCTATTGAATGTATAAAAAAAAGTTAAAATGCCACAAGGCTGTGTTTTTGATTGATTGATTGATTGATTGATGTTTATTCATTCATTTTAAAAGTACAATACAAGACAGTTTCATCAGATACAAGAATACAAGTAGGATAAAATGAAGGGAGCAGAAAGAAGATGAAATCTTATTATATCTGCCCCTTATTTCACAGTTTGTTCAACCAATGATAACCTTCAAGCAACATCACAGAATGAATAATTCTACTTATTTTTCTAACTGTAATACACAAACTACATCACAAAATGAATAATTCTACTTAATTTTTCTAACTGTAATACACAAACTACATCACAAAATGAATAATTCTACTTAATTTTCCTAACTGTAATACATAAACTAGATCACAAAATGAATAATTCTACTTAATTTTTCTAACTGTAATACACAAACTACATCACCCATAATTCTACTTAATTTTCTAACTGTGATACATAAACTACATCACAAAATGAATAATTCTACTTAATTTTTCTAACTAATACACAAACTACATCACACTTAATTTTTTTTATTTATTTATTTATTTTTATTTATTTATTTTTTACTTAATTTTCCTATTTTTTTATTATTTTTTTTTTCCTACTTAATTTTCCTAACTGTAATACACAAACTAGATCATAAAATGAATAATTCTATTTAATTTTTCTAACTGTAATACACAAACTAAAAGATGGCACAACATCAAGATGTTCACAAAATGAATAATTCTACTTAATTTTCCTAACTGTAATACACAAAATACATCACAAAAATGAATAATTCTACTTAATTTTCTAACTGTAATACACAAACTGCTTCACAAAATGAATAACTCTACTTAATTTTTCTAACTGTAATACACAAACGCACTAAGCTACATCACAAGTACAACATAAGTGTAATACACAAGTGTAATACACAAACACGGAAGGTTACATCATATATAGTTTTTGAGCAAGTCCTTTTTGACCTTTTTCTTAAATGTATACATTGATTTTTCATTTTTAACATCACTCTCCAGAGCATTCCACAATCGAACTCCCTGAATTGAGGTAGACCGTCCCTTTAAGCTGGTTCTGAATTGTGGTTTGATGAATATCTCTGTCCCTTTGAGATTGTAACAACTTTTTCTTTTTATAAAATTTCTTTGGATATTTAAAGGTAATGTGTTATTATGAGCCCTATACATAACTGATAAAATACTATATTCTACCAATTCCTGGAATTTCAATAAGTTTAGCTGAAGAAACAAAGTGTTTGATGGGTGACTGAAATGTTTTCTGGTGATTACTCTTACAGCTCTCTTTTGTAAAATAAAAACAGGTTTTGTAAACCTGTGTGCTACAGTTGTTCCAACCCAAGAGAAAAAGAAAACGTGTCAATTAACAAGTCAGCAAATTTGATCTTATCTCAGTGTGAATGGACGCAGTTTACAACGTGACGTCACCAACGCCATCTGTCACGTGACCAACGCCCTCTACTGTATGGATACCTATGATGTCTAGGGTGGACACAACCTTTTTTAATTATTTATTTTTATTGATTTATTTATTTTTTTTGCTGACGGGTATCATGCTCCTAAACAGCTGATATAACTCCGTTTTTTTTTCTTCTGCCAGTAAGATTCATGACTTGAAAAAGAGACGGGACAGATTTAACACTCCACTCAGCGGAAGACTGCCTTTACATGGTTGCCTATAGCAACCGGATAGCGTTATGCTAGTTTAGCCGGACTGAACCAACTCACATGCAAAGGGGGTAAGTTGTAAACTCTAACAATTTATAATATTGCTTTTTTTTGTTATCAATAAGGTAAAATAAGGATATTTTAATTTTTCGTATAATTTTCTGAGAGTGATACCATGTTGATATTTGTGAGAAAATGCGAGGTAGCGGAAATACAAGTTTTTCATATCCCCACTATAAAATGACAGATCATCTGCTCCGTTGAGCTCGTCAGCTCACTCGCTCACACACCGTGTTTTCCTTTGAGCACAATTTTACCTTACTGTAAAAAAAGCTATATTTTACTTCACTAAAAGAAAACAAGCAAATTTTATTTAACTTAGCTTTCAAATAACACATTTTATTTTATAGTGTAAGCAACTACAGTAGTTTCATTTTATTGTCAAAAGCGTATCACTCCTGAATGTGGGCGGAGCCTGAGAAGAACTTATCATGGCTTTGATCTTATGATGTCATAAAGGCCTGTGTGACATCATTCTTTCAACTTTAGGTTGTATGAATGATGTCATTACACCAGCCTTTGATGCATCATAGCTTTGATGCTCATGCTATAAAAGCAATGACGAATAGCTTCCGAGTCAGTAACGTCTGATGTTCAGTTTGCATTGCAGCGACGGTAGATTTCCTTTTCAAGGGTTTGTATTTGATCCAACAGAAAGGCAGCCACATAAACCATCTGTTTGCCATCTGAAAACATTTATTTATCTGGTGAAAAAGAAAAAAAATATTATTATTTTTTTTTACCATGGATACAATACAAAATCAAATTGAGAAATTTTTTGAGTCGATTTCTTTCCAGCAGAAAGTAAATCTGTTATCAGGGACTCCTGACGAGGCCACAGATAACCTGCTGAAAGATCTACTTTCTCACATAACAGAGATTTATTCTTCTTTTATTGTGATGAAAGCAGAAGGAGGAGGCATCAACGGAGAAGTCATTCGAGCCTTTATTGGATCCAATCTGTCTGACAAGTTTAAGGAGGTTCTTGGCATCAGTAAAAAGATTGATACCAAGTGTACAAATGTTCTGACAAAGGTGCTCGTTGGCCATGTGTACTGCAAGATAAAAAACAAAATCCTTGCTTCACAAAATGGTGGGTTTATTGATTCCATTGTGGAAAAATATGATATTAACAACGTGGCCAAATATACCATCATGGTGCTCCAAAGACTTATGGAGACACAAAGCCACAAAAGGGCTAGAAGTCGTCGTCAGAGAGTGGACAGCCAGGATGGAATCAAACCGCGGGGTAAACTACCATTACAAAGGATTTCTGCGGTAGTGCGGAAACGTAAAATAAAAGTAGTGAGATTGGGTCGGTTACCGGTTATCCCAGAAGAAAATGGTACAATAGAGAACGACATCCCTGTGAGACAAACTTTAGAACTTGCAAAATTGAAGACATTCAGCCCCGAGGAGGAATCAAATTTCAGGAAAGCTAAGCAGCTCTTCGCTGAAGAGGAACAAGCAGAACAGAAACGATTGGAAAAACTTAAAAAGGACACGTGGGAGTTTGACAGATTAAACTCGGAGGAGAAAGGAAATCCCTGGGGGCTTGACGGAGCCATCTCAGAAAAGCAAGACTGTGAATTCACAGAGGTGGAGAAGTCTGAGTTTGAAGAACAAGACTGTGAATTCACAGAGTCTGAGTTTGAAGAACAAGACTGTGAATTCACAGAGGTGGAGAAGTCTGAGTTTGAAGAACAAGACTGTGAATTCATAAAGGTGGAGAAGTCTGAGTTTGAAGAACAGGAGGTTTGTGAATTCACAAAGGTGGAGAAGTCTGTGTTTGAAGAACAAGACTGTGAATTCATAAAGGTGGAGAAGTCTGAGTTTGAAGAACAGGAGGTTTGTGAATTCACAAAGGTGGAGACGTTTGAGTTTGAAGAACAGGAGGTTTGTGAATTCACAAAGGTGGAGAAGTCTGAGTTTGAAGAACAAGACTGTGAATTCACAAAGGTGGAGAAGTTTGAGTTTGAAGAACAGGAGGTTTGTGAATTCACAAAGGTGGAGAAGTCTGAGTTTGAAGAACAAGACTGTGAATTCATAAAGGTGGAGAAGTCTGAGTTTGAAGAACAAGACTGTGAATTCATAAAGGTGGAGAAGTCTGAGTTTGAAGAACAAGACTGTGAATTCATAAAGGTGGAGAAGTCTGAGTTTGAAGAACAAGACTGTGAATTCACAGAGTCTGAGTTTGAAGAACAAGACTGTGAATTCATAAAGGTGGAGAAGTCTGAGTTTGAAGAACAGGAGGTTTGTGAATTCACAAAGGTGGAGAAGTCTGAGTTTGAAGAACAAGACTGTGAATTCATAAAGGTGGAGAAGTCTGAGTTTGAAGAACAGGAGGTTTGTGAATTCACAAAGGTGGAGAAGTCTGTGTTTGAAGAACAAGACTGTGAATTCATAAAGGTGGAGAAGTCTGAGTTTGAAGAACAGGAGGTTTGTGAATTCACAAAGGTGGAGACGTTTGAGTTTGAAGAACAGGAGGTTTGTGAATTCACAAAGGTGGAGAAGTCTGAGTTTGAAGAACAAGACTGTGAATTCACAAAGGTGGAGAAGTTTGAGTTTGAAGAACAGGAGGTTTGTGAATTCACAAAGGTGGAGAAGTCTGAGTTTGAAGAACAAGACTGTGAATTCACAAAGGTGGAGAAGTTTGAAGAACAGGAGGTTTGTGAATTCACAGAGGTGGAGAAGTTTGAAGAACAGGAGGTTTGTGAATTCACAAAGGTGGAGAAGTCTGAAGAACAGGAGGTTTGTGAATTCACAGAGGTGGAGAAGTTTGAACATAAGAAAACACAGAATCTTGCCTTCAGGAAGTCTCCTGTCCCTCAGGTGTCCAACTTATCAGTCCTCACAGAGGAAGAAAACTGCAGAACATCAATCCGACTGCTTGTTAATAGATTTGTTGAGAGGGCTACTAAAAAGACTAACATCATGTTCTGTCATAGCTTAGAAAGCATAAACGAGCACCTCTTTAATGAAGTCTGGAACAAACTCCAGGGGCAGATCTTTGATCTCTCTTACAAAAACCTGGATGAAGTCAGTAAGGAGATTTCCAGAAGCTTTCGTAAAAGGCTGGGGATCAAGAAAAAGGATTATGATAATTGCTTATTGCTGCACTGTACAAAGAACTCAAACACTGATATGATCCTAGTCGACATATTTGTAGAGAAAATCTTGAAGAAGCCCAGCAGAATGAAAAGGTTCTTCTCTGCATTTTGGAAAGCTGTCAGCAGGCCTTTCAAGAATGACTAAAATCTTTGAACAACGATCTGAACTGGTCCAATGGAGAATTTCTCTGGACTTCAAAGGTCTGAGAGCTCCGTTTGACATAACACCACCACCAGTCTTCTCAAGGGGTTTACTCCGGGTACTCCGGTTTCCTCCCACAGATACACACACAAAAAAAAGTCCATGTAGGCCAATTGGTAACTTTAAACTGTCCTAGGTGTGAGTGAGTGAATGGCTGTTTGTCTCATTGGTATCTATGTGTCCCTGTAATTGACTTGCATCTTGTCCAGGGTGCCCCCCATCTCTAGCACAGTGACAGCTGAACAGTGGCACCAGTGACCCCCATGACCCAAAAATGGAATAAGTGGGTAAAAGATAATGGATGGATTGATGGATATTCTCTCTAAGTGCATGCGTGGGTTTTCTCCGGGTGCTCCGGTTTCCTCCCACAGTCTAAAAAAACATGCATGTTAAGCTAATTGGTAACTCTAAATTGTCTTTAGGCATAGGCGTCACAACCATTATATGTGAAGGGGACATGTCCCCCCCAC
>JBBPBX010020805.1:0-26364 GCA_038048925.1 Garcialebias charrua | reverse complement strand
ACACACACACACACACACACACACTTTTACTATGAAACAGTTCAGTCATCACAGTTTCTCTTTCTTCATGAACAAATCCATTCCACTTGATTAATAGGAGAATACTCAAGCCACTAAAACTCCACTCCAGGTTTTCCTGGTTACCATCCATGCATTATATTTTACCCGCTTCTTCCATTTTGGGTCACGGGGGTCGCTGGTGCCCATGTCCAGCAACCACTGTGCGAGGGGCGGGGTACACCATCAGGTGCCATAATAACCCTGTACCTAACTTCACTTGTCATGTGACATGGTTTACTACTCTGTAGATAGAAACCACTTTGTTCTGATTTTTATTTCATTTAGTGTTGTTTCAGTGTTTTTTCATTTATTTATAACTGAGAGCTCTGTACAATAATTCCAATGTGCCTTTAATGTTGGTGCACAAATGGCAACTAGTCCCTGACTTACGAGCGCTCTTACCTACGAGGTTCCAGACTTACGAGCTGGCGAACGAGCAGTAAATTTGTAAAGAACATACAAAAAAATACAGCACTGTTATGTGTTTTTAGATGAAAGTGTGTTAGCTAACCGTTTGGAAACAAGTTTCTGAGCATGTTTATGAACTAGTATGAACATTTATGATGAAAATGAGTGTTCTTAGTAGCGCTAGCATAAATTTTCCGACTTACGACCGAAAATCCGGACTTACGAGAACACGTGTTTCGCGTTGCGACGTACGAATTTTCCTCTTACGAGAGCCTCGCAGGAACGTAACTCGCTCGTATAAGTCGGGGACTACCTGTAACTAACTCTGTACCTTTGTATTTGTAACAAGTCTAAGAGCTTCAGCCTTTTCATTTAGAGTAACTCAAGCTGAGGTTTTTTGTGCGTCTTTAAGTGAAATCAGTCTCGTATTCTTCCTGAATCTGTCCTGCATGGATGCAAACGATTAACTCAAACTTATGGTTTGATTTTCATTCTGAAACATCTTAATGTGCAAAACCTCAAGAAGCTCGTTCTCTTGGAACTGACTCAAATAAACTCATATCCAGTTGTGATGAGGGAAATGAAACAATATGGAAAAAAAACGTCATTCCTGTTGTGTTCTTGTTCAAACAAAAAATCAAATGTTTGGGTTCGTATTGTTGAAATATGCTGATAAACAGACGAGAAAAGATATTCATGAGGTTTACTGGGTGTAAATCATTTTTTGTAAGCCTGACAAAACTCATTACAACTGAAATGTGAACATTTTGTCCTTCTTCTGCACCTCTTTGTTATTTCTGATGTATTTTATGTGGTAAAGCATCTTTATATTATTTTTCCTCCTTTTATTCTCACTAACAAAAGCCTGATCTTTAAGATGTTTCATTTTTTGCCTTAAAAACAGACAAATGGTCTTCCTCCATATAAACTCTGAACTCATGTGATATCAAAAGTGCAGTTGTGTAAGTTTAAGTTTTTTATTTTACTGTATTGGTTTTAAATGATCTTGTCTAAACAATTCTTAGTGCTATTTTCAGGCATTTTACAGACATTAGAAAAGATCTGCCAGTTTCATAAAATAAGAGCCAAACGTGACAAGAGGATTCTGCTTTATTCTAATTTATTCTTCTCATTTCCTCTCTCATTAATCATTAAATTGCCGGGTCAGGTGTCTTAGGATTAACTTTAACTGAACAACTTTATTGGAAAGACATTTTCCTTTGTTTTCTTCCGAGGCTTACATAGCAACAACTGGGGTTTTTCAGTAAGTTTACAGCTTTTTGTTAAAATAATTAAATAAATTATCTTACGTGTGGAATGTAAGCAGGTCTCTCTTGTAAATGAGTCCCCGAGGCTCAATGGGATTAACCTGTATAAATAAAGGTTGAATGAAATGTTGGACAAAGGTCTCAAAGGTTTCAGACCATGTTCGTGCTGTTTGGACATTAACAAAGGATGGAGACTTTTCAAGCTGCTAAATGCTTGTGACCACTGGTCAACAGATTACATGTGAGAAACATTAAAACAACAGAATAGTGACATTTAGACAAACTTGTGCTCCCTCTAAAGCAACAAATAAAGAAGAGACATGAATCTTGTTCAAATCAACGCAGACTTTTCCTTTAAAACAGGACTTGCAGCAACTTAAATTTGAGTTAGGACATGAGTTACCCCATAGTATTTCCTTTGACAGTAAGCTTACTGTATTTATTAGAGCTTGTTTCCATCAAATCAGAAGCAGTGCACATGTGGTGGGTGTTCAGCACTAAACTTTTCTTGATTTACAAGCAACGTCTTGCTGATAAAGTAAACAGCATTTAACTGAGCATCAAGTTAAGAGACTTAAGTGATGGACTGATTCTTGCCACCAAAAAGTAGAAACAAACAAAGCTTCAGGAGATTAAAATGAATCATGAATTAAAATAATAATAGTAATTTAGACAGAAAATTTGATTCACACATCTGTTTTTATCAATACAGTACAAGTGGTGGATATCGAGATCTTTTTTCACTGGGTGTTAAAGGTTTGGCATGACGCCTCGGCAGAGGGGTTATGATTTATTGGAAATGGAAACAGGTGAACTTTTACCAGCCTCCAAGTGAATGTTTTGATGGTTGTAGGTTGTTGAAACTGTCTCTGCTGGTGAGATTTTATTTTGAAATTCAAGAAGGGTGTGTGACAGCATGGTGGGTAGAGCTGCTGCCTCTCAGCGAGCAGGTTACCCTGGTTCAAATCCCGTTCAGGGGCCTTTCTGGGTGGAGTTTGCATGTTCTCTCTGTGCACGCGTGGGTTTTCTCCAGGTACTCCAGTTTACTCCCACAGACCAAAAACATGCATGTTAGACTGACTGGTAACTGTGTGAGTGAGAGACTGAATGGTTGTTTGCCTCATTTGTCTCTGTGATGGACTGGAGACCTGTCCAGGGTGTCCCCCATCTTTTACACAGTGATAGCTGGACATGGGCACCAGTGACCCCTGCAAACCAAAAAGGAAGAAGTGGGTAAAGATAATGGATGGATGGATGGATGGCTGGATGGAAGAAAGGGGTGTGTGAATTCTACATCAGTGAATGAGGACATAGATTTTAGTCCAGTGGAGACGTCCTTGACTTTCAACGTTGTACAGAATACTGTATTGAATACTTAGAAATAGAGTGGCAACTGGAGTGGCAAGATAATTTTCTCTAGTGCCTCCACCCTAAAAGTGCCCCTGACAAATAAACAAATGTAAAATAAATGAATTAGTCTTTAAAACTTGGTCACGTATCCAGGTTCATGAAAACATTTGATGATTTTAAATTATCTTCAAGATTGCACCTCTTATTTTGCTATTTAAACGTTTCTGTGTTTAAAAAAAAGACATCTTATTTTCTCACGCAGACTCATCCACTGGTACATTTTCATCTTTAAATCACTTCTTGGTCTGCTGCCTTCATACATCTCCTCCTACATGTCTCTGCGTGAGTGCAGCTACAGCGTGCGCTCTCAGGACATGATTCTGCAGTGTTCTGTCAGTGAGGACTGAACTTGGAAAAAGGGCTCTATGGCTCTGCCTCAATCCAGGGAATTAGATTATGGAATGGTTTGGAGAATGTAGTTAAAAATGCCAAGTCAATGTTTACGTTTAAATGATCCAAACGAATTTGTTGAAAAAATATATATGAAATAGCGTAATGTGTATTGTATTAGTTAGGAAATTAGAAAGAGTTAGTCATTTTGTACTGTTGTTTAATCTGATTGTTGGAAAAAAGGGGCAGAAGATTTATTCTTCTTTCTGCTACCTTTCATTTTTTTATATTTTGAATGTTATCATTTATGGGATTGTCTTGTATTGTGTTTCTTTTGTAAAAAAAAATGAACAAATTTAATAAACATAAACATAAACAAATAAAGGTTGAATGAAAAAAAATCTGATATTTCTGAGTTTTTGCACCCGCACTTGAACGCATCACGGCTCCAACGTACCGCGGTCACGTGACCCCCGGCCATTCTCGGCTTCGTCTTCTCTTCGACTTCCATGTCGGACGGGCTCCTTCCTGGAAGAAATGGGCTCTGGCAATGCACGGATTTGATCAGGCAGAGATCAGACCAGTTGAGGCTGTGAATGGCGCCGAAACAGGACCCTAAACCTAAACCCAAGTTTCAAGAAGGTCGGTGACACCACGGTGTCTGCTAGCATGAGGGAGGCGGGTTTGTTGTTGTTTGTTATTACAGGGGGTGGACACATGAGGGATTGAAATGTGCTCAGAGCAGCCTCGTGAAGGTTTAAGTGTACTGTATTTTGAATACAAGTGTAGCTGACGTCATGACCCCAACATTAACGAAGTCATTTGTTTTCCAGGTGAAAGGGTCCTGTGCTTCCATGGGCCACTGCTCTACGAGGCAAAGGTTGGCTTATTCACGTGTTTCTGTCTGTTTTTATGAAAAAGTCAGTGTCATTTGAACAGGTCTGTGTGTTCTTGTCGTTTCGCAGTGTGTCAAAACCAACATAAAGGAAAAGCAGATTAAATATTTCATTCACTACAGCGGGTGGAACAAAAAGTGAGCAGCTCAGTCAGTTTTGATTCACTTGCATTTTATCATCTCTGCCTGATATGTCATGTGGATATAATACATGTACTGGTGCTTCGAGGTTTGTGACGTCTTCTCTTCTGCTGCAGCTGGGATGAATGGGTTCCTGAAAGCAGAGTTCTCAAATATGTGGACAGCAACCTCGCAAAACAAAGAGAGCTTCAAAAGGCCAACCAGTAAGTTTCAGATTCATGTGTCGCCCATGTGAAGAGACGAGGGTCATCGTTTAGGTCAGCCGTCAGTAGCCGTGTTTCCATCAAGGTTTCTTGATGCACATTTTGAAGTATCGCATCAGAAAAGGTGAATGGAAACGGCACGATTCGAATTAACTTCCTCTAATTCGCAAAGAAGTTGATACGCTCGCTTGGGGTGGTTTTTGGGTTTTTCAAAACAGAGCTGATGCACAAAACGAGAGATGGAAACAGATTTGCCGACTCAGTTCTGACGTAGCGAACATTCACGTCATGTGACTGATCAGCTGTTTCCGCTGTAACATCACTAAAACTAGAAAGTTCATTCTCAATAGTCCAGGTATATTCTGGTCTTGAACCACTTTGGACATGTCTGCCTGCCTGGGAAGAGTCGACGAGGGACAAGCCCCCAGAAACCATCTTGGCTACAGCAAACTGGTTGGTCCACTTAAGTTGTTTACTTGGTGGGGTAGCTTCAGTTTGCTTTGGACTGCTCTGACTGACGAAGCCCTCTGGAGTGAGGGTGAAACGTTTCTACTAAAAAGAAACTGTCCAGATGAACTGATTGAGAATGAGCGGATCACTAAAACTAGTTGGCATGACAGAATAAATACAACTTGCCCGATAGCAACACATTCCTGAAATATTCTCTCCATTTTGCCGAGATGTGTTGTTCGGGTCCTGTTTTCAACCGCTACTTCCTGTTTACTGTAGACATGCTTAACGCTGACGTCTGACCGTCATAATGCCACTTTGCGTGGCCTGGTAGATGCGCTTCACGCCAGTTGATGGAAACACTTCTGATTCGCATTAATTTTTATTTACATTTTTGCGAATTTTCAAAAATTCACTCAAAATTTGAATTGAAAATAGATGGAAGCACGGTTACTGAAGGGCGTCATTTGTACTCAGTTTTCAGACATAATTTAGTTTTTTGTCAGTCCCTCCAGGATTTTTCTGCTTTATTTGTGATTAGAGCTGTCATTTCTAACCCGAGCCCTAAGCCCGACCCGAATTTGGAGCGGGCTTAGGGCTCGGTGTCACAAATAATGTGCTGGATGGGCGGGCCGGGTCGGTGTCAGGCTTTTAATTGAGTCAGGATCAGCCGTGATGCAATTATATGATAACACGACCTACCATACATTCACCAGCCGCACGCGGCCATTTCACCACGAGCTGACCGACCTTGAAAGAAGTTAAAAGTTCAGTTAAGCTTCAAATGGGCTGTACTGCCAGTGCGAATCTCTCAGTGTCTGGAGAATCGATTCAATTCCGATTTTTGATGCACCGATTCAATTAAAAATCGATTTTTGATTCTAAAACGATTTTTATCCCAGGATCGATTTTCGATTCTGAAACGATTTTCAATTGAAATCATGAAAAGATTAAACAATAATGTAAACAAATACAACATTTACTCAAGACAATAATGTATGCTTGTAGCAAACATTAATAATGTCAAATAATACAGTATAAATACAGCAGCCTCAATTGTGAGCAGATGGGTATATGAATAGAATGCAGCAGCTTTAATCGGGTCCTGGAGGTCACTGGTTCGGGTCAGATTTCTTCTTCTTTCTGCCACCTTTCATTTTATGTATTCTTTCATATACTATGAGATATGGTTTTATTTTTATCTTTTGGGTTTTAACGTAAAAAATAATAATAATAAAAAAAAAAATACATATATATACAGTATATATATATCGATTTTGGGACTTTTAGAATCAATTCTGAATCGCCAGGACTAAGAATCTAGATTAAAAAAAAAAAAATCATTTTTTTTCCTGCACCCCTAACTGCCAGGCAGCGATCTGTTGCCCAAATGGACGTTCATTCAGCCGCTGCGCTCAGCAGACAGCAGACGTGCACGGCCGACGTCCCAAATGTGAGATCACAAAGCAGGCGTGTCAGAGCTGTCCGTGTCCGAATAAATCAAAATGCATGCAGAAACAGGGTTTAAATGCTCTTTTACGTCCATGAAAGGACAAACACCCCGTCAGCTCTGATCTTCTGCACCTTAATTCAGCCGTGCATCCTGGACTGTTAATAACTTATTTCCGGGTTCGGACCTGTAATTATTGTTAATTCGTTGGGTGGGGTTCGGAAATGATGACTGCGGGCTGGAGCCTGGGTTGGATCAGATTTTTTGGGGCGCTAATGCAACTCTGTGATTGTTGTTCATTTTAAATTATATGTTTTGTCCCTCGTTGCAGAGCAAAAAGTGGGAATTGGAAATAGTGATAACTTGAAAAATGAGCAATGGGCAAACTTTCTTTTTGATGTGTGGCAACATTTGTGTGTAAGAAAGGATTGTTTCAGAAATTGGGTTGCCACATCAAAACCCAAGATGGCCACCACCATATATATAAACGTATATACAGTATATATAATATACTGTATATATATATATATATATGTGTGTGTACATGTACAGTGTTTCCCCTAATATTATACAAGCAGGGCGCCTCGCCCTGTCAACAGAACCAAGCGTCCTGCCTACCGAGCTGCCCCCGGTCAACTGCTGGCATTGATGTAGCGCTAAGTTGGTGACGCTAGACCCTCTGCTATTTAAACTTGAATTTATTTTTGTTTCTCTGTTGAGATAGTTGCATTTATATTTAGTTTAGAACTGTGCAGTCCAGTTTGATAGGGTCTGAGATAGTTATGTATCTTTTCTTTATTATTGTGTTTTGATGGTTCTTTGGTTTGGAAGAGCTTTGTAATGTTGTCTGCTTGAAATAAAGTTTATAAAAAAAAAAACTAAGCTAGCTAGCGATGCACAATACAGACATGCTAGCTAAAAAGATACATAGGTACTATGTAGGTAATGCTCTGCTTCTCTCTTACTGAGCCGTCCACTGTGTCCCCTCACCCCGCTCAACAAATGTTGGTACAAACCGGATTCCAAAAAAGTTGGGACACTAAACAAATTGTGAATAAAAACTGAATGCAATGATGTGGAGGTGCCAACATCTAATATTTTATTCAGAATAGAACACAAATCACAGATCAAAAGTTTAAACTGAGAGAATGTATCATTTTAAGGGAAAAATATGTTGTTTCAAAATTTCATGGCGTCAACAAATCCCCAAAAAGTTGGGACAAGTCCATTTTTACCACTGTGTGGCATCCCCCCTTCTTCTTACAACACTCAACAGACGTCTGGGGACAGAGGAGACCAGTTTCTCAAGTTTAGAAATAGGAATGCTCTCCCATTCATGTCTAATACAGGCCTCTAACTGTTCAATCGTCTTGGGCCTTCTTTGTCACACCTTCCTCTTTATGATGTGCCAAATGTTCTCTATAGGTGAAAGATCTGGACTGCAGGCTGGACATTTCAGTACCGGATCCTTCTCCTACGTAGCCATGATGTTGTGATTGCTGCAGAATGTGGTCTGGCATTATCTTGTTGAAAAATGCAGGGTCTTCCCTGAAAGAGATGACGTCTAGATGGAGCATATGTTGTTCTAGAACCTGAACATAGTTCTCTGCATTAATGGTGCCTTTCCAGACATGCAAGCTGCCCATGCCACAAGCGCTCATGCAACCCCATACCATCAGTGATGCAGGCTTCTGAACGGAGCGTTGATAACAACTTGGGCTATCCTTGTCCTCTCTGGTCCGGATGACATGGCGTCCCAGTGTTCCATAAAGAACTTCAAATCGTGACTCATCTGACCACAGAACAGTCTTCCATTTTGCCACACTCCATTTTAAATGACCCCTGGCCCAGTGCAAACGTCTGAGCTTGTGGAGCTTGCTTAGAAATGGCTTCCTCTTTGCACTGTAGAGTTTCAGCTGGCAACGGTGGATTGTGTTCACTGACGATGCTTTCTGGAAGTATTCCTGAGCCCATTCTGTTATTTCCTTGACAGTGGCATTCCTGTTTGAGGTGCAGTGACGTTTAAAGCTAGATTTATACTCGACGCGTCGCGCAGCGCGCGAGGGGCGCGCGCCAAAAGTGACGTGATATCGCAGTCCCCGCCCCCTGCGCTTTGGCCCCGCGCGTCGTCTTGGCGCGTGTCGCGCACCTCCGAATTTTTGAAACTCTGTAAGCCTAGTGCGCGCGCCGCACCGTTGACTTTTGCCGTTGACGCCGTGGACTGGGCTCAAAGAACAGCACTTTGTCATGCGCCGGCGTGCGTCAACTATAAACAACGCGGCGAAACTATGAACGCGGCGCGCTCCAGCTTGTGGACCAAAGCGCGAGTATATCCGAGCCTTAAAGTTGCAGTATGTAGCTTTTTTTATAAACATATTTCTTCTCTCAGTCACTATTTTTTGTCAGAGTGATGTTAAACAGGTAATCTTTGAGAAATACTATATTCCTCTGGCGTCTCCCGGTGGTTAAAATAGCATTTATAAAAACCAGAGCGGGCCGTTTTTGACCAGCCAATAAAAACAGAGTTATTTTCATGAACGAGCTTCCCCCGCCCTCCCCCCCGCCTCTCCCAGCGGCAGCGCGCAGGCGCAGCAGCAGCAGCCGGGCAGTGGGCACGCTCCCGTCTCAAACAGTAGCTGTTTCAAGATGGCGGAGGTGGCGAGAGCCTCGAGTGCTCAGAGGATTGCAAAGCGATGCAGAGTTAGCAACTTTCCTGCTTGAAAAGTAAGTGTCTTTGCTTGACTCATGTGATAGCGCAAATGCCATGATATTATCTACAACAGGCTAAAATCGTTTTCCGGCCTACAGCTGACGTGATGCTAATGGCAGCAGCTAACTCATTCAACCTCAGTATTGTTTTGATACGTACATTTAGTTATCCTAACTTATTGTATTGTGGATCAGCATGCAGATATGTTGAAAGTACTGTAACTGCGCTGTCTGTGTAAGAGAGGCATGATCTCAACAACTAGCAATTAGCATATTGTCTGCAGATCATTTGGTGTTCATAATCTAAAAGTCTGTTAGTTGTACTACACAATATATGTTGTTGATGCATACATCTCAACCTCTTTGGACGTTTACCTGTATAAAGGGCCTCAAAAATTATTAAATTTTGGAATCAAATCTGTAAAACTTGCGGTGGGGTGGACGAGTTTGCTGCGGACATGAGCCTGCAGTGAAGCAGGATGAAAGGAGAGCATAAAAAGTTCAAATTTTACTTCTAGCAGCAGAACAGGATGGAAGATGGCTGTTTGATGCTATTTTTTAAATCATCCTACATGCTTTGATATGTTAGATAAATTTGTCATTGTGTGATAAATGTGTTGAAAAGAATATCTGATTATTGTTTGAACTACATTATATGTTTTTATGCAGAGATGATGACTTTGGGGAAGGTCTCAGAAGTGAATTTGGGGAGACTCCCATTCAGGTTTTGGAAACAAGGTAAGTAAGGGGAAACTGTATTTATGTCAAGATTATTTTATGGTTTGCACTGCAACTAATATAACTGTGATCATAATATTATTACACAATTTTAAAATGTAGATGGTAAGGTTGTATGTCTAATATTGTTTATGAAATGTATTTCCACCAGATATTACGGTAGGCAGAAACAAAAACCAAAGTTTAATAGTTGTTTTTATATAATCCATCCATCCATCCATCCATTTTCTTCCTCTTATCCGGGGTTGGGTTGCGGGGGTAGCAGCCTAAGTAGGGAGGCCCAGTCTTCCCTCTCCCCAGCCACTTGGAGCAGCTCCTCTGGGGGAATCCCAAGGCGTTCCCTGGCCAGCCGAGAAACATAGTCCCTCCAGCGCGTCCTGGGTCTTCCTCTGGGTCTCCTCCCGGTGGGACATGCCCGGAACACCTCACCAGGGAGGCGTCCAGGAGGCATCCTAACCAGATGCCCGAGCCACCTCAACTGGCTCCTCTCGATGTGGAGAAGCAGCGGCTCTACTCCGAGTCCCTCCCGGATGACTGAGCTTCTCACCCTATCTCTAAGGGAGAGTCCAGACACCCTGCGGAGAAAACTCATTTCAGCCGCTTGTATCCGAGATCTTGTTCTTTCGGTCATAACCCAAAGCTCATGACCATAGATGAGGGTGGGAACGTAGATCGATCGGTAAATTGAGAGCTTTGCCTTTTGACTCAGCTCTCTCTTCACCACGACAGACCGGTACAGCGCCCGCTTCACTGCGGACGCTGCACCTATCCGCCTATCAATCTCACGCTCCAGTTTTTATATAATGTATTTCTTTATTGTTATGGCTTTTCTGTGCTGCAATTTTAGTGGACATAAAATTAGAATAATACAGATGCACAATATTGACAATAAATATCTTTGAAGCTTATTTTTTTTATTATTTTATTTTTCTAACCACGTCACAGAAAATGTACAACTTTATAAATTTAAGAATTTTTAAAAAGATGACTTAATTAAAATTCTGTGTTCATGTATAACATACACAGACCAAAAACATGCATGTTAGACTGATTGGTAACTCTAAATTGACCCTAGGTGTGAGTGAGACAGGTCTCTCTTGTAAATGAGTCCCCGTGGCTCAACGAGGCTAGCCTGTATAAATAAAGGTTGAATGAATGAATGTTCTTCTTCCTCAGGTTGTCAGCGCTGTCCTGTTGATGATGATGGTGGTGGTGGTCCCACAGACAGCAGCAAAGCCACACAGGAAGTCCTTTGAAGGTTTAGCAGAAGAAACGGTCCCTCTGCGTTTGGACCCAAACAATTTAGTTCCCAGCCTAAAAGTCAGTTCTTTGGCCAGCGACTCCATCTCACCGTGGACCTACAAGTGAGGCTTCAGCTCCTCAGTGTGTTGTCCTTCATGAAGCTCAGAGTCCTGTTAACAGTTTTTTGTCTCCTCTCTGTCCTCAGCATCTCCAGGGATGACAACATGTACCCTCATGCGCTGTCGCAGGCTCACTGTTTGCTCAAAACCTGCCTGGACCACCAAGGACTGGAGGACGGGGGCCTGGAGTCCCGTCCCATTCTGCATCAGGTGCTGGTTCTGAGGCGAGTCAAGACGCCAGGGCCAGGCACAGCTACCACTACCGCCTGGAGTCCAAACTCATCTCAGTGGGTTGCACCTGCGTGAGACCGAAGGTGATCAACCAGCACTGAGGACTGACCCATGGAGACCAGATGAAGACCATCTCCACGTGGGGTGTCCTCCAAAGATCTGTGGCAGGGTGTGGCCTTGGGGCAATTTCAATCCCAAAAATCCTCAATTAAAAGAAAAGAACTTTTAAACGAGTTGATGAAGTTTATCAATGAACCTTAATTTTTTTATTTATATATACTGTATATATATATATATATACAGTAGTCATTCATTCATTCAACCTTTATTTAGTCAGGTAAATCTCATTGAGCCTCGAGGGCTCATTTACAAAAGTGACCTGCTACTAACTAAAGAATGATGAACAGCAATGGTAGAATATGTTCATCATTCTACATTCATACATACATATATATATATATATATATATATATATATATATATAGATATAGATATATATATAATATAGATATATATATAGATATATATATATATATATATATAGATATATATATAGATATATAGATATATATATATATATATATATAGATATATATATATATATAGATATATATAGATATATATATATATATATATATATATATATATAGATATATAGATAGATATATATACATATATATATATATATATATATATATATACATATATAGATAGATATATATATATACATATATAGATATACAGTATATATATAGTATATACTGTATACTGTAGTTATAAATATAGTTATTTTTTTATATAGATACCTATATTTATAACTATATATATATATATAGTATATATACATATAGATACCTATATTTATAACTATATATATATATATATTATATATATACACAAATGAAAGAGTGGAGATCAGGTGGTTCTCTATGGACTTTAGATGTTTGGACAAGCTGACAATCTGGAGAAGCTGCACATATTTACTGACCTGACCCACTTAAGTGAAGACCAGATCAGTCACCTGGGCCCTGCTTGCTGTTCTGTTGCCCTGAAGGCTGCAGGTTAGGAAGAATTTGGAGTTAATTAAGTTCTGTTTAATTTCTGTCCAGTTTTATTAAAAAGTTATTTAAATCAAACTAAGTACACAACAGAGTATTTAACATCAGGGTGGATGCTCAGTGCTTTATTTATGGTTATTTAAGTGCGTTATGTAACGGTTTGATGATCCTTGTCACATATTTATTTAGGTTTTTTGTGTATTTATTGTCTAAATAAATAAATAAAAAAGATTTTGTCGCTGTGTTCTTTCAAATAGAAAATTATTTCACTGCATGTTCATGAAGAATCATCAATTTAAAGGTTTGCATGAAAACAGGGTGACTATGAGAACTGTTTGTTTTCATCAACTCCCCCTGTGAGCATCGAATCTCATTATGTAACAAAACCAGAATATGAACAAGTCCAGCTGTTTTCCTCTTCTTCGGACCGTAGGTCCCTCTGGGTGTAAATTCCTCGTCTGAAGACCATCGAGAATGTTTCAAAACGATGCGTAACACAGATAAAATGTCACACACTGCAGCAAAGTATTATAACATAACTTATTGAAAGGGTTATACATAATTTACGATACTTTATTACAAATACGCAAAGATTTGAGAAGGAAATAGTCGATCGGGTGACTGCGCCGACGCCATCTTAGAACTGTGTTTACAATGCATGCGCGTTCACGAGACAGGCCAAGCTGTGGAGGAGGAGCTAAGGAGGCGGAGTTTCAGGTCAGCCAGAGTGCAAGGGGGAGGAGGGAGAAGGGTTTCTGCTCGAAAATTTCCTAAGTTTCAGGGCTTTACAGAAACTGCAGACCGTGCCTTTAAGGGCCCGGAGATCACGAGCATCCAGTAGAGTTTTACGGCCTTGACCCTTACATACAGTGATTGTTCCAGATTCTCTGAATCTTTTGATGATGTTATTCATTCATTCATTCAACCTTTATTTATACAGGCTAGCCTCGTTGAGTCACGGGGACTCATTTACAAGAGGGACCTGTCTCACTCACACCAAACAACCATCCACTCTCACACTCACACCTAGGGTCAATTTAGAGTCACCAATCAGCCTAACAAGCATGTTTTTTGGTCTGTGGGAGGAAACCGGAGTACCCGGAGGAAACCCACGCATGCACGGGGAGAACATGCAAACTCCACCCAGAAAGGCCCCGGACCGGGATTTGAACCGGCAACCTTCTCGCTGAGAGGCAGCAGCTCTACCAGTTGTGCCACCGTGCTGCCATGCAGGTTGATGATGATAACTTAAAAGTCTTTGCTATTTTACGCTGGGTAACACCATTCTGGTATTGCTGCACTATCTTTCTGCGCAACAATGGTGGAATTGGTGATCCTCTTACCATCTTGGCTTCTGAGAGACACTGACACTCTGAGAAGCTCTTTTTATACCCAGTCATGTTGTCAATTGACCTAATTAGTGTTAATTGGTCTTCCAGCTGTTCGTTATATGCTCAATTTCCTTTTTCCAGCCACTTATTGCTACTTGTCCCAACTTTTTTGGGATTTGTTGACACTGTGAAATTTTGAATCAACATATTTTTCCTTTAAAATGTTACATTTACTCAGATTAAACTTTTGATCTGTCATCTATGTTCTATTACGAATAAAATATTGACATTTGCCATCTCCACTCATTGCATTCAGTTTTTATTCACAATTTGTTTAGTGTCCAAACTTTTTTGGAATCCGGTTTGTACAAACATCGTGCAATACAGATGTGTCTCTCCCCCCGTTGACACAAAAAGTCACGGACTGTATGAGGATATGTGCACCCTGCCAAGGCAAGTGCACTAGGGGAAACACTGATCTGTATGAACACTCCTGTCATTTGAATAAGCTATACTTTCTTTTTGTAATTAAAAGTATAGTTTTTTTAAATGATTGGGGTGGCCGGTGCAGTTGCAGAGGCTTAATCTGTTATGACCAAGGCCACCATTGGCCACCCCCTGGCTCCACCATTTCACTTGGTGGTGGATATAATTACTTCCTCCACTCACCAGGATCTGTCACGCTGTGCTGCCTCAGACAAGAGAAATTATTCTCCACCCATCTGAATATCTTTTACCAAAAACATTAAGGTTTATGTGCATTCCTTGTTCATTTCCAGTCCAGAAAAACACTAATCTCAAAAACAACAAACATTTACTATTCTAATCCTTCAGTGACGGGGGACATCGACTTACTGCTTGCTAACCTACTAGCAAGGTCATGTGTTGTTACAAATTTAGCTGCCAGTGTTTCGTACAGTCTGTCCAAAATATGCACCAGATTTTTTACAATCATGGTGCAGTAAAGTGTCCCTAACAAAGTGCTTTCTATTCTTAGCATCGTTAATATGAAGAAAAACATCCTGATGCATGCTCTATAGTCCAGGTAGATAAATCAACAAGGGTGAATCAGGTTCTCTGAGGACCTGATTCAGCCTTGTTAGATAAATACAAACAAATAATTGGTCACACTGAACATGTTACCTTAACTAAACTATTGTGTGAACTCAGTTATGGTGTGTACTCTGCAGCAAAGCTGTGAGACCTGCAGTTCACATTTTATGTTGTTCAATCATGTTATTGCTAGTGCCTTTTGTGTGTTTTACTTTTTTTTTTTTGTAAAATATCAAATCAACCACTGGATGGGCTTTAATGTAACTCAATAAGTAATTATTGTAATTTGTCTACCGTGGATTACCGTCAGTCAACTTAATTCAAGATGGCCACCACAGTTTATTGAGTATCTTCATGGGCTGCGATTGTTGGCAGCTCAAAATTGTGAGAAAATTGGTGAACTTTTGTAGAACTGTCTTCAAGGCTGTGGACATGATTTCACTGCCCACATCACACTCACCTCAACCCCAATATTAATTTGCTTTGGGTCTAAAGGAAGTTTTATATTTCTCTAACAGTTTCCATAATTATGCAAATGTTTTAATCAAAGTTTTCAGCAAATGCATCTTTGATGCAGCAGACTCGTCCTCACAGCTGCTCTCGACACGTCCTGTGCTGTCAAATTGTTGGTCGGGTGACATTTTTGGCTACGTTCCACCACGGAGTTGCATGTGCTGCAGAACAGTTTCATACCACTTTCATGTCGTGCTTCAGGGACTTGATTTGGACACATTTTCACAGTAGTGATTGCTGGCAAATGTGAACTTCTGGCACTGGACGTGTTTTCATCTTGCAGCCTCAGATTTCAGGAGGTGAAACCAGCTAAGGTGATGGGGCACATTTGCAGAAATTGTCAAAATTGCAAGTCTGAGTAAAATGTGTGAGTACAGTACTGGTTGAATCTGTGTAACAACTGGGATGGAATAGAATACAACAGACTTTGTTCTTTGTAGACTCGTGCACAACAAAATTGTGATTTCAAATCTGCGATTGCAACTTCCTGAAAGGACTGATTTGCTCCTTCATTAGTATAATTTTTTGACTGTACAGTGAACCCGTTAAAGCTGGGAGGTTTTATGTGTTGATTCTCACTCGTGTTGCTTCTTTTGCAGGGATCACTATGTTGAGGGAAAGATGAGGGGTTTACCACCAAGCAAGAAGATTGCTGCTATGCAGCAGAAAAATGTTGATCTGTAAGTTTTTCAGCCTTTTTGTTTTTCCTCCTCTGTTTAATCAAACTGATAGACGTCATGGGGTTCTTGAATGTTTGTATGCTTTGGGAAGTTTGTTTAATGGACCTTCATTATTACCAGTAGGTCTCAATGCCTCATCATAATTTACACAAAGAAGATCAGAAAATGTGGTAAAATCCAGTTTGTTACTTTTTTTTAAAACTCCATTTAAAATGTTCTCATGAATTACCTAAAATGTCTGTAAGATGATTGTTTGATGCTTGCAGATATTAGATGTTCTGACAAATTTCCTGTTGTACAAATTTGAGTTTTTTTTCATTTACATGGATTTTATGCCATTTTTTAAACAAGTTTTTTGCACAAAATTACAGTTTTTTTTAATTAAAAAAAGATTACTTTTTTTTTGTCAGCTGCAGTTCTCGTATCATATTTGTTTCATTTTTTATGTTGTTTTATATCACTTTGATCTGCTTTTCATATGCTTTGATGGGAATTTTTATTGTTGTGTGAATCTCATTTATGTTTATTTAAAACTGGTCTCTCGTGAAAATGAGTCCTTGTGATTCGATGAGACTAACCTGTATAACTAAAGGTTGAATGAAATAAACCTGAAAATATTTACTGTATCTGCTTTCAAAATGTCATTTGGAATATTGTTCTTTTTCTTTCTAGGAAAGTTAAAAAGGCCAAACTGAAAAGTAAGTAAACTATTTTACCATTACATGTTTGTCCTGTTTTATCACCATTATTGAGACCAATTTGAATATATAAATCAGCTGTTTAAGGGCTGTTTAAGGGCTAAAACATGTAACGATAATGTGCACTTACAGTAAAAAAAACAAACAAAAAAAAAACTGTTGATGAACTTGTTACATCAACCCTGACAATTTTTGGCACATTACGTTACATCATACGTACACACACAATATAAGTTAATAATATATCAATAACATCATTGATATAAACTGAATGACTGGTGTAGTGAAAGTACTAATAAAATAAACTTGAATGTTATTTAACATGCTATTATTTTTCACAGCATTTTTTAAATGTACATTATATATTTATTAAAAAAAATGCTATTGTAGCATTCTCATATTTCTATGTTGTTCTAAAGACACTCGTCAACAAAACAGGAACAAATATTAAGAATGTTCAGTTAATTTTCTGCCCCCAGGCTCTAAAATGCTGAATACAAAGGTTTTTATATTGAAGTGTTTATTTAATTTAAAAAATATTTTTTAATTTACAAACATATTTTAACAACATTTGATGGGTCTGATACACTATTCTCTATTTTTTAAAGCTTATTACAGATTACAGAGTTGTCTTCCCTGTTCTAGGCCTCATAAGCTTTTACTTTTTCTGTCTTATCCGTCACGAGGAAACATGCAGTCGTGTTTAAAACATCAGTTTTTCGTCTTTAGGTATCGGGACATCATAAAAATGATCAGGTCTTTATCAGATTCTAAAATTATTTTAGTCTAACCTCGAGTGTACAGCAACGCAACAGGTTCCACTATGTAATTAAATGAGGATAAACCCTCTTCCTGCTTCTACAGGATTTAGGAGGAAAGGATCAGCCACGTTCTGCTGATCAAATGCATTTGATTGTCTGGTCACCATCAGTGTGACCACCTCTGTAAAAGCAGCAGTTTGCTTCAATGGAGATACAGGTGTGTGTGTGTGTGTGTTAGCACAATGACAAGCAGGAACGACATCAGCAATGACTGTGCTCATCAATCTTGGAAGGCTTCGATGTAATTTCCAAACAACTCTGAGTTCATCATTATACCGGTACTCTGAAGACAATTATTCACAATTGTGAAAACTTTTAAGATGTCTGACAATCTTCCAGGGAGTGGATGTCCAGGCAAATTCACCCAAAGGTCAGACCATGCAGTGCTCAGAGAAATAACAAATACTCAAGAGCTTCGTCTCAGATTCTACAGGCCTCAGTTAGTGGGTTAAAGGTTAAAGTTCAGGTCTGGGTAGTTGGAAACAGGCTGAACTTGTTTTAATGGGCCCCCAGGAGAAAGCTGCCTCTTTTATAAAAACAAAACATGATGTCATCTGCACGACTTTACAATAAACCTGAAGTCGAGATGTTTGACAGTAATGCACAGCACTGTCAGCCTCATAGCAGCTGTCAGCACGGTGGTGGGAGGATGATGGTTAAAGCCTGTTTAACAGCAACAGTACTCTTGTGAGAGCTACTCATAAGTAAAGGTGTGCAAACCTCAATGAAACCAAATAATGTGAAGCAGAGTGGGCCAGAATCCCTCTACAATATGAGACCAATAGTTCTACAGGAACTGCCCACTCAAGTTATTGCTGCTGAGAGCGTTTCTATGAGCTGCTGAGTATTTAATGAATCTCCACCATGACTTTGTTTGATTTAATAAGTACATGGTGGGATTTGTTGGGTGTTCAAAACACTCGAGGTTATATTTGAATAATTTTAGATTTTTGTAAAGAGCAGATTGTTTTTAAGATTCCCTCACAGGTAAAACTATATTTGTATGATGGCTGTACGAGAAAGTCAGAAGGCAAATCTCAGACTGGAGTAAAAAAAAAAAGACGTTCTCCCTGCTTATGTGCAAATTTATTTTCATACTTTTTATTTTCTGCGAGGGTTGATTATTCAGAAAGTCCCTCTTTTATCTCTTTTCTTAAATTATATTTCCTTCACAACAGATGAACTTTTCAGCACATTTTTTTGGTGATTTCTGACACTGAAAACCTGGATCAATGTTTCCTCACGGAGAACTATATTCTGCTTCATGAGAAAAACTCCCCAAAGCTTGTAGTCTAGTATATTAAAATGTCTCACGATTATTTAAACGACTCGGAGGTGCAGCAAACCTGTGGGCATCATCAGAGAACTGTCTGAAGTACAGCAGACCATATACTGTATGCTGCTGTTTTCTCTTTAAATGACTTTGTTTTGACCGTGTCGTTGGCTCCACATCATGTATTTCCTCTCATGAGTGTGTTGTTCAGCCCCAGGGCCGGGTGAAGGAACCAGCAGCGGAGAAACTCCACAGGTGCCACGGAAGAAGCGGGCTCGGGTTGATCCCACTGTGGAGAGTGTAGGTGTCTTCGCTTTGCTTAAAGCGCCTACATGCATGCGCTACAAATACAAAAAGTGGAAGAAATCATTTTAATATTTAAGAAATTTGGCATAATGCACACAATTATAACCATTTTTGTCACATAACTCACGTCTTCTTTTGAACTTGGTGCAACCCAAGTGAAACAGGAAGTGACATCAAAGGGAACCCCTTGCTTTGTTTATTGAATCAATATTTGACCTCTGACTCTTCTTCTCTCTGATAGACTCACACAAATCTAGCCTGGTTAAAACCAGACCATTGTCCTTCGCTTCGTACTAGGGTCTGGGACTTCTCCCATAGACAAGGATTTCTCCGGTAGATTTTTGACCGAACCAATCGGAGAACAGAAGGCGGAGTTTTGAACGACGTCGACTGACGTCGTCAGTTTGCCCTGCTTAAAATGGCTGCCGGCACAAAGGAATTTTCAATAAAACAAGGTAAAAAACTATTATTTCTTTGCTGAGAAAAAATATATTTCTTAGCTGACGTTATATCAGAAGTGTTCCTGAGCTTAACAGTTCCTAAATCAATTCACGAAATGGTCAAATCTGCTGGATTTAAATTGTTTCGGTTTGACATTTTCCAAACAGCCTCGGGTGCGCTACGAAAATAAATTATAAAAAATCGAATTTTATCTCAAATGTTTCATCTAGGCCAACAGTCAGTAAATTAGAGCCATATAATTACACACTGGTAGCAGAAAAAATATCCACCGAGTGGTTTCTGAGCTATTTATCTGAATAGCCTGGACCTCGCCAGGCTAAACTAACAAAACTCCGCCTTCTGTTCTCTGATTGGTCCGGTCAAAAATCTACCGGAGAAATCGTTGTCTATGAGAGAAGTCCCAGACCCTAGTACGAAGCAAAGTGAAGGACAAGGGTCTGGTTTTAACCAGGCTAACACAAATCTAAAGAGACATCAGATTCTTCTCTACTGTCTGTGCTGTCAGCCATTGTTGCCATGCTCTGTTCACATGCAGGCGTTCCCCTTTGTCTTCACTTCCTGTTACTGCACATACTGTATAAATATCTAATTTATTAATTTTTTTTGCAATGTATTATTAATGTTATCTTTCCAAAAATGCATTCATATTTCTTACAAACATTTGATGCAACAGGAGCTTTAAAGTTTCGGTATGATTCTAATGTGTCCATGTGTAACAATGAAGATCTTTTTGGTGCACGTCAGCTTTCAGTTCTGAGGCTTTTTGTCTTATTCAGGACATAAAACTATGATAATCAAGTTATCCTTATCAGGTTTTAAACAAGTAAATGCAATCTTTGTTGAACAATAGAGATTAAAATCCATTCTGTTCCTGTTTTTCCAAGCCCCACCTCCTCCAAAGCAACATTTATTTTTTAAACGTTTTATGTCGAGTCAAGTCAACTTTATTTGTAGAGCACATTTAAAACAGAAACTGTTATCAACGTGCTTAACAACAACAACAACAACAACAACAACAACAACAATGAGAGTCAAATGAATAAAAATAAAACCAAACACTAATGGTAATACTGAAGAATTAATAAAATCATTTAAAACGTAGAAGCACAGAACAAAAAACAAATGAAAACACTAAATCGACTCACACTGTGAGAAATGCCTGCGAGAACAGATGAGTTTTTAGCAGAGATTTGAACTGAGGAAGGGAGGTGGCCTGGCTGATGTTGGGAGGCAGGTTGTTCCAGAGTTTGGGGCCCATGTCTGAAAATGCTCGATCTCCTCTAAGCTTCAGTCTTGTTTTAGGAACAGCCAAAAGCAGCTGATCGGATGATCTCAGGGCCCAGGAGGGAGCGTATGGTTCCAGTAGCTCGGAAAGGTAAAGGGGTGTGAGGCCATTTAGGCATTTGAAGGTCAACAGAAGAATCTTTTAAAGACTATTCTGAACAGCACAGGGAGCCAGTGAAGGGAGGACAGAACTGGTGTGATGTGTTCGGACCTGCGAGTTCCGGTTAAGAGTCGAGCAGCAGCATTCTGGACAAGCTGGAGACGTGAGATGGAGGACTGGCTGACCCCAGCATATAGCCGCATTACAATAGTCCAAACGGGTCGTGATAAAGGCACGGACCAGCTTCTCAAGGTCAGGTCTGGACAACTCTGGCTTGAACTTAGCTACCTGTCTTAGTTGGAAGAAGCTTTTTTGCAGAACAGAATTGATTTGTTTGTCAAACTTGAAATCAGAGTCTAAAACCATCCCAAGATTTTTACCAGACTGCTTAAGGTATGGCTGAAGAGAGTCCAGGTTGACAGGATCAGAGGCGGCAGTTGAGTAACAAATTGGACTTGGAACTGGACTCTCTTGATCCAGCTGTAGAGTTCCTGCTGTGCTTAGGCTCATTGTCTCGTTGAATAACCAAAGATTCAGCTGTCTGACAGATTCATTCATTCATTCAACCTTTATTTAAACAGGTTAGTCCCAATGAGTCACAAGGACTCATTTACAAGAGAGACCTGAAGATGACCTTGTGTTGGACTCTAAACTAGTGTTGTAGTACTCAAGACTGGTCTTGGTCTTGTCTTGGACTTGACCGCATTTGGTCTCAGTTTTGTCTCGGACATTGAGGACTAGGGATTTTTTTTCCAAGACCAGTCAAGACCACAACTGTGGAAATATCACTAAATTGCCAGAATAATGTCCAGTTTATTTGTCAACATCTTTGTTTTTATTGGCTGCAAAATGTACTGATTCAAATTCAAGCAATAACGTGACTCATTGTTAAATTTGTGTTTTTGTTACCGCTGTCACGTCCACCCCCTTTCACTCGCACATGGTTCTGTACCAACAGAACAATACAGATAACAGAACGTAACGTCGCAACCAAAGTAAGTCAGTCCGGTCTGGTCCTGCGTACCACTAAAAGATTCTGCGCTGGTATGCACTCAGTGCCGGTACCTGGAAGAGAGGGGAGTGACTGTCTGCTGTAATGCCTCATTCAGAACCAGTCAGAATAGATTCTCTAGCAATAATCAGTCTAAAACACGACCTACTATAATCTATTAATAAATAGCTTTTTTTTTCTCATTTCAAATTGTTTAGAACTGTTCTTACTACTGTATGCTGGAGCCTCAATTCTCTACTGCGGTGAAGTTAGTTTTACGTTGGACATTGGAGCTCTGTGGCTTCAGCAGTGTGTTCGCAGTCTGATTTCAGTCAGCTGCTCAGTCTGCCCCTCCTACAAGACGTAATGGTTCACTTAGGGACCATCAACAAATTACTGAACCAAACACTCTTCAAAAACAAAAATTTATATATTTTACATCATTTGACCCACTGACACAAAACTAATGTTAAACTACTCTAATAGACCTGACAGATGAGGCACCCACATTTATTTCTCATTTCCAAGCATTTTCTAATTAGTTATTGAGCGAAAACCATGATTTTTGAACAGATACATTATGTAAAATTAGAAAATACTTAAAACTGAGAAGTAAATGAGGGTGCCTTGTCTGTCAGATCTAGTAGAGTAGTTTAACATAAGTTTTGTGTCAGTGGGTCACATGACATGAAAAATATTGCGCAAAAAACACTGAATATCTGATTTCTTTATGTAGCTTTAAAAATTTATAAAAGCAAAGTTGCAGTATGTAACTTTATAAAAAAAATATTTTATAAAAACACATGTTTTTTACATATTTGTTAAAACTGTCACTTTGTCGTGACAGTATGGTAAATGGGTGAATGGTAAATGGAGTTTATTTATATAGCGCTTTCCAGTAGGGGTGGGCGTATCGATTCTAGTATCGATACTATCGATACCAAGGTGGTACTGGGTATCGAATCGATACTAGCGCTGTGGAATCGATGCTTTGTTGTCGCGCTCTCTCGCTCGCTCGCTCCGGCACACACGCAAACTCTGCCCCTCCCCCTGCTGTAGGTAGGTATTTGAGAGTGCGCAGTGCGCGCACTCTGCGGTCTGCGCACATGCGCAGTAGGCTAGCAGAAGCAGCAGAGATGGTAGAGAGAAAGAGAAGCGCTGTGTGGATGTTATCAACAACAACTGGGAATTCTTGCAACATCTGTACCTGCAGAAAGGATTTTCTCTAAGGCAGGACAGTTAGTGACACAGAGAAGAAGTGCAATTAAAGGGAAAAATGTAAACATGTTACTGTTCCTGAACAAAAACCTTTAAGTCATTTCCAACATGTAAATAGAGCCCAAAGGGCTCCTTACACATTATTTGCAACACTGACTTTTTTTTTTTTTTTCAAAAAACATCTGTGCAATAGAAGTTGTTTTCTTATCACTGTTTTTGTGATTTTGACAGTGTTATGTTTTTGTAACATTGCTGCTTTTTTGTTATTTTGCACTGGTGACTTTTATTTAAACAACTGTGTGTTGTAAAAGAGGTGATGGGCAAATATTTTGTTACTCACACTGTTCAATTTTTTATACTGCTGCTGCAGCTAGTTGATAGAGCATTTTTATTTGACATTAAAACATCTGTGCAATAGAAGTTGTTTTCTTATCATTGTTTTTGTGTTGTTGGCAGTGTTATAATTTTGTGCGGCTCAACAGCGCCCCCAAGTATCGGAATCGGTATCGAAGTATGCGATTCTAGCACAGTATTTACTTGGTATCGGATCGATTCCAAAATTCTCAGTATCGCCCACCCCTACTTTCCAGCCCCTTATGAGGGGCCCCAAAGCGCTTTACAATACCAACCATCCACCCATGCATACACACATTCATACACCGGTAGCGGCAGACTGCCATGCAAGACGCCATTCAGTCCTACTGGGAGCAACTCTGTATAGTATAAGGCTCATAATCTGAAAAGACTGAGCTCCAAGACTTGAGGTCTTGGTCTCGACTTGGTCTTGAACCCCAAAAGTCTTGGTCTTGTCTTGGTCTCAGTACACTCTGGTCTTGGTCTTGACTTGGTCTCGGGTTAGGTGGTGTTGACTACAACACTACTCTAAACCTACATTAGTATACAGTAGTCCCTTGTTTATTGCGGGTGTTAGGTTTTGGACTCCTCCTGCTTCTGTTGCCCGGCGCGGGACTATGGGTGGTCGATAGATTCCAAGTCTGGATGAGAAAATCCCGGTGGGCTACAGAAACGAGCCCCGACCTGACAGCATATCCCCGCTTGGAAGTCCTCGTGGGCCAGCTACCAGCTCTCAGGATTCAATGGTGGGTCTGGAGATCTGGTTCTGCTCCAGTTCTGGTCCGGTGGGTTCTGTGTGGCTTCTCTGTATTCGCTGGGCACCGATCAGATCAAAACTTTACCTCTAGTTTTTCAGTAGAAAGAAGGAAACGGGGCTTCTGGGCGGAGCCCTGTTGCCTTCTGGGAAATGTAGTCATTATGAGCGGGAATACAGTGGAGGATTACTGAGAGAAAACTAGAAAATAGAGGTGCCTGTCTAAAGTATTTTTATATTTTTCATTAACTTTTTACAGTACAGTACTGTGTCCAGTACTGTCCCATCCATGAGTATTATTAAAGTTGACAATCATGTGTCCTGTACAATTATAATTTTTTGTACTATCGTACGTTCACAAACCGCAATAGTGTGTCCTCGAAAGCCGAACCGCGAAGTAGCGAGGGACCACTGTACAGAGGAAATTGTGGGTCTTTTGAAGAAGAAGAAAGTGCTATGTGTTGTCATCACTGTATGTTCCCATACAATGATGACATTAGTTCTCTGCATTTAACCCATCACACGTGAGATTTATTAAAGGTGAACTATGTAGTTTCTGCAGTACCCTGGGACTTAGAAAAATGTCCAGCAGGTAAAAGCATTCTGCTCCCTCCCCTCAGAGCCATATATGACTCTGAGGGGGAGCTACAGTCCGTTCTCTGTTGGACTTGAGTTCTGCAGCTCCACCCTCTGCTGTGTGTCCGCTCGGAGCGCTTCAATATTCTGTGATTATATGTTAACAAAACATTTAAAAAATATAATAAAATCATAGAGCACTTGTCCAACAACACAAAAACCATCAGAAATCATCAGAGCTTCACGAAGCAACGTTGGACATGATTTAATTCGCTCGTGACTTCCTCTTTCTGTCAGTGCAGGTCTGGTATGTCTGGAATGCTCCGCCCCCACTACATGTCCTGTCTGCGCTGCGAAGTTCTGTGAATTATATGTTAATAAAACGTTTAAAAAATATAATTAAACCATGAATCACTCGTCCAACAACACAAAAAGACCCTGCAATCAGCAGAGCTTCACCAGCCACTTTGGACATGATTTAATTCGCTCGTGAGTCGTGACAAATCAATTTCCTCATTCCTGTGAGTGGAGGATGAAGCGATCACTTGACTTTTGGCAAAAAAACAAAATAAAAGTCCAGCTCTGGGATGAAGAAGGGATATTTAATACATTTGTGTCACATACAAAACAGTCCTGCATCGCTTTGCAATCCTTTGAATGAGAATGTGCGCGGCGCTGAGGCTGGGACAGGCGGGGGCGTGGGTTGGGGCGTGACAAACAACTCTGTTTTTATTGGCTGGTCATTGTCCGGGTCACTCTAGCCGTTTTCGCATTGACCGGCCCTCAATGGCCCGGCTCGCCCCGCCCCGCCTTCTAACCCGGGTTCGGTGTGTTCGCATTTTCCTTTTTTTTCCCGGGTCCGCCCTCGTTTTGGAACCATCTCCACCGTGGTTCTGTTCGGGCCGGACTCCCCCGGTCCAGTTTGACGTCATTTACTGCTCACATTTGATTTGTTGTTTGCAGCAGGGGCTGGACTCGTTCTAACAACAACCTCAGCGCGAGCGCTGAATTTCATTAAAATTTAACTACAGAAACCCCTAAAAAAATTGTTAGCTGAATTAGTTTTTCTGAGTTTAATTTTTGTTAATAACTGATTACAAATCAGCTTATGTTAGAACGTAAATAACACGAAGCGCGCACCCATTTCCGCCTTTCTGCGCGACCTGAATGTCATTAAAATATAACTAATATTGTCTAACTCATGCGCGCAGCCAGAGTTTTAAAATATAACAAATAAT
>JBBPBX010020804.1:0-31550 GCA_038048925.1 Garcialebias charrua | reverse complement strand
GTAACTAACTATTTGCAGGTAGTTCCCCTTCACTCTGAACTAGTGAACTAGTAGTTCACCTTCAGCCTGACAGTAACTAGTTAGTTAATTTAACTAAATTGCAACGGGGAGTTCTCTCTCCATGTGACAATAACCAGTTAGTTAATGTAACTAACTAGCAACTGGCTAGTTGATGTAACTAACTAGCAGCAGGTAGTTACCCCTCACTCTGACAATAACTGGTTAGTTAATGTATCAGTGGGTATTTCACCTTAAGTCTGACAGTAACTGGTTAATTAATGTAACTAACTAGCATTAATGTAACTAACTAGCAGCTGGTAGTTCCCCTTCAGCCTGACAGTAACTGGTCAATTAATATAACTAACTAGCAACAGGTAGTTCACCTTCAGTCTGATATTAACTATTTAGTTATTTAAACTAATTAGCAGCAGGTAGTTCACCTTAAGTCTGCAGCGTCTCTTTGTCCTCAGCAGCTGCTGGTTCTTCGTATTGGACTCGTTTTGTTCTCCAACAGGTTAAAAGCAAACCTGCCAACAGTCCATCAGCTGATCAGTTCACCTCAGACCTTCATCTTCAAGTTCAAGTCAATTTTATTGTCATTTCCATCACATATGGTACATGAGGTGGAACGAAATTATGTACACAGGGTCCCACTTACATCCAAAAAATAGCCAAATGTAAAGCGTAAAAGGAAACCGTAAATAAGGATCTACGATATACGCTAAATACTAATGATGTAGAACAACACAGCATAACAACAGCAGCCCGAACATGAGTTTGTGGTGAGCAGATGGGCACGAATGAAAACTGCAACATGAGATCAGCAGCATGCATAATTAGCAGCATGAGATAATCAGCAGCATGCATAAGTAGCAGCATGAGATAATCAGCAGCATGGATAATCAGCAGCATGAGATAATCAGCAGCACAGCTACGCCAGATGTCATTCTTTAGTTGCACAAGAACTCACTGACCTGCTGTTAGAGACAGCAGGAAGGAGACTGAGGACTTAGCGGTAGATGAAGAAGTTCAACCTCTGAGTTTCACAGTCAGGAACGTCCTCCAATGATTTACTGGGAGAGATGGTGGAAGATGGAGAAACATCTGAGCAATAAAAAGACAAAGGCAACCAAATAAAATAAAAAGTATCTTAACATTTTATAAATAGTTTGTTCTGATGTCACAGGAACTAGACACTTCCTGGGCTTTTTCTTTTTTTCTTCTTCTGTTTTTCTAAAACTTATGGCCAAAGAAGAACAGATTATATTTTCCATCTTTGTGTTCTGAACATGTAGGACACCAGTAAGCCAGAATTTACACCTTTGTTTTCTTGGCACTAACTTTTATTTTGTTATTTTTAGATTTACAAACCACAAACAATCCACGACAAAATGTCTGATGATCTTATGTAGAATCCAATGATTCATGGGTTACAGTTCATATTTCAACAACACTTTCAATATTTTTTCAAGTCTGTATTTCCTTTAAGAAGTCTCCTTTTGTGAACCTGATGACCCATGAAAGAAGAGAAACATAACTCAGTATTTGGGTTTTCAGTAGAAACTGTGAAATTTACCTGAGATGAGTTGAATCGTGTCTCCATAAACCATCGTCCCACTCTCCATCCTCCCACAGAAGTAAAGCCTGCTGTCCTCTGCTGTGACGTTTCTAACCACAAGTCTGTTTTCCATCATTTTATATTTGGTTGCAAAGTCAGGAGCGCTGTAGAAAGAGTGTGATGGAGAAAAAGTTAGTCCAATTTGTATTCTGGTCTCGTTGATCTCCATAAACCAGTGAAGTTTTGAATCACTGAAGGAGCAGTTCAAAGTGACGTTGTCACCCAGCTCTCCTCTAATTGTTACATCCTTGGCCTCTGAATGGACCAGAACCATCAGCAGCATCATCCACAGCAGATCCATGACCAGCTTCTGTAGATAGTCGACTGAAACAGCGCAGCTCTGCTGAGAAATGGCCTCAGAGGTTTACTTCCTGTTTATTATCAGTCTGAGTTGAACTGAACCACAAACACTTTAAAACTGTCTCAGAGGAAGAGGAAGAGACCTTCAGTTGATCCAAAATGCTGCTGCCAGAGTCTTAACTGGAGTTAGTGGGAGAGATCATATCTCTTCAGTTTTAGCTTCTCTCCATTGGCTCCCTGTCAAGTCCAGACTGGAATTTAAATCTTCCTTCTAACCTACAAAACTCTCAACAACCTAGCTCCATCTTATATTACAGATCTTATTGTTCCATGTTTTCCTAACAGAGCACTTTGCTCTCAGACTGCAGGTTTACTTGTGAATCCTCGAGTTTCCAAAAGCAGAATGGGAGGAAGATCTTCCAGTTCTCAGGCTCCTCTCTTGTGGAACCAACTTCCAGTTTCTGTCCGTGAGACTGACACATTGTCCAGTTTTAAGACTGGGATTAAGACTTTTCTTTTTTGTAAATCCTATAGTTAGGGTTGGCTTGTTATGTGAGACTACTGGAGGACAAATTGACCTCATTTCTTAAATTAATTGTTAAAATTAAATAGTTTTCATTTAATATTATTTCTATCTTAACATGTGATTCTTGACCTGCCATTGTGTATCTGTTCCTCTCAAACTCAGCTAGCAGATGCCCACTTGTCCTGAGTCTGGTTCTGCTAAAGGTATGAGGGGGTTTTTCCTTTCCACTGTCGCCTTTGTGCTTGCTCAAGGTGAGAGTCTGTGATGGAGTTAAACTCAAATCAGTATGCTCCACAGATAAATAATGTTAAATTATTATTTTTATATATGAATGGTTCTGTTAAGCAGCACGGTGGTGCAACTGGTAGAGCTGCTGCCTCTCAGCGAGCAGGTCCTTGGTTCAAATCCTGGTCCAGGGGCCTTTCTGGGTGGAGTTTGCATGTTCTCGCCATGCATGTGGGGGTTTCCTCCCACAGACCAAAAACATGCATGGTAGGCTGATTGGTAACTCTAAATTGTCCCTAGGTGTGAGTGAGAGAGTGAATGGTTGTTTGTCTCTATGTGTCCCTGTGATGGGCTGGAGACCTGTCCAGGGTGTCCGCCACCACTTGCACTGTGATTGCTGGACATGGGGACCAGTGACCCCCGTGGCCCAAATTTGAAGAAGCGGGTAAAAGATAATGGATGGATGGATGAAAAGTTTGTTTCATATTGAGAATGATTCTACAAGAACCCCCATGAGCTATAACCTGTTTCTTGCGTGGAGTTTGATGAGCCCCCAAAGTCCTGGAAAGATGAAACAACCGTCAGCTGCACTTCCTGACTTGAACCAGAGAATCTGGTGAGGACGTCGATACAATACTGTGTCTGTCGAACAAAGTTAAGTCAGGTCCTCTGGATGGATTTAAAAAAAGAAAAAAATATTACAAAAATTAAAGGAATTTTTATTTTTTTGATAATTTTTATTTATTTATTTATTGTTGGTTTGTTTGAATCCATCCAGAGGACCTGACTTAACTCTTAGATATTTCTAACTGGATTATTGAGCATGCATCAGGATATTGGGTCTGGTTATGATGTGTTAAGCTGATTCAACTTGATAATAATTTCTTTGCTTGTAGTGTAGGTAAATAACTTAAACTGAGCAAATTCAACAACATCTCTCATCCAAATTCCAAAGTAAAGTCGTTATCCAATATTTCAACTTTATCTAAATCCAGCATCAGTCCAAATAATTATTTTGTTTTAGATCAGAGAGGTTTACTTCTTGTTTAATCCTTACTCGTATTCACCCAAAAACTTCTTCAAATGAGTTTTATTCTACATTTTTCTTTTGTGATTTTATTATTTTGTTCATGATTCTATATATTTTTTTCAAATGTAAAAAAAAAAAAACTTCAAAGACAAATCTGGTCTTCTAATTTCGATTAATATAATTTTTTTCCAATATTTCCCCCCCCCCCTGTAATTAACCAAATTGACTTCAGAGACAGAGTTCAGATAATTAAAGTGTGAATACAATAATTAAGCTGTTACTGGTCAGGAACCCTGATTTAACGACTGCAAACATTAAGTGTAGTAAAGTGACAGAAAGTGTCGCACCTCCTCCTCCATCACTCATGTACTGTACTACAATCTATGATGGCCTTCGTGAACGCTACATAACAATCATGTGAACTGATGTTCAACCTCAGCATGTTTCTTATTATTTATTTGAATACATCAAAAATGTTTAATGCACAGATTTAACTTTTTGATACGTTTTCAATGAAAAAGACAAAAGTCAAATGAAAATCATCAGGCACCATTACAGTTGTAACAATAAAACAGATTTAAATTAAACATTAAAATTAGCGTTCTGTGTTTTTAACAGGTACAACCATTTATCAAGTCAAATCTGTAAATCTTTATATAAACACGTGGTGGAATATGTTTACACTCTGTTTTTTTATTAGGATATTAATTGAATAGTATCCTATAAAGCATAAATATGCTGAAGCAGAGAAACAGATTGATCTGGCCATGGATTGGTTGGAGACACCCCCTTGGTTTGCTAAAGTGGTTTAGCCCTGGATCTGAACAACCAATTAGGTGAAATACCCGGATCTGAGAACTCAAACCAACAGGAAGTGCTGTGAACCAGAACATGGACCAGAAGGTTAACTTAAACATGATTTGCAATGTGATTAAGTTGGGGTTGGCTTTTTCATTTTACTGTTCTTTGTTTCATATCATACACTTGTTTTTCCTTCCCCAGTGTGGTGTCTTGCACAACGAGGAGGCTCCGACTGTTTTCCATGTGACTTTAATGCACCCTTGTGTTGACACAATGGTAAACGTAACCTGCACAACAGTGTCCGAATGTTAGGACTGTACCAACTGATAACTCATGGGGGGTAATACACCACATCACCCCCCTTTTAGATGAGAAATAATATTTGCATCTACAGTAACTAAAATAAACCAAAGTTACTCATTTCAGGTTATGGTAAATGTGTATTCATAAAGAATCAAATAATAATTTGAAACTGAAAGTTATGCACCATAACTCATGTTCCCTGAAGGAAGGGAACGAGGTGCAACACTATTGCTATGGGAAATTGCACCCCCGTGCGATTACCTGAAGGAATACATTCACGCCTTTATGGCAGGGGGCGTCAGCGTCACCCAGAGACCCCGCCCTCTGGGTACTAAAGGCGCAGTCGCCCATCCTACTTTCTCCAAGTGCACTTCACCGAGCTTCAGCATTGAAAAGGGCCAACTGTGTTGCACCTCGTTCCCTTCCTCCAGGGAACATGAGTTATGGTGTATAACTTTCAGTTCCCTTATCAGTCAGTCACTCGGTGCAACACTATTGCTATGGGAACGTAATTCATTCACGCCCTTGAAATGCTCAGTAAAATGCATGCTTGTGAGAACTTCTGCCTTTACACATCAGGCATTTCTCAGCCGCTCTCTAAAGTTTACTTAGAGGGCACAGCCTGAGAAGGAACGTCACATGCAGAAACATCCACCTAATGTTTCCACTAGATGCATTCGTGGAGCTCCAGCTAGAGGCAGCACAGACGTGCGCCGCTGGTACATTGCTCACCATCTCCTACTTCCTTAGATAATTTGGGAAGCAGGAGGAAAAAGATCAAAGAGCAAAAGACTCGTACCGGGCAAACCTGTAAATTTATGAATTCGTCCTGTTTCATCAGGCCCAAATCTGCTTCCCACCTGGGTTCATCGAAGAGGTCCTTGGCCGAGCCGCCTGACGATGAAAAGGTTGCCCGTCGCTAGCAGGTCTCTTCTGCGGGGGGCGATGCATGGGCTCCCTGGGGGGGAGGGGGAGAAGCTTTTTCTTGGCAGCCCCTCACGGAGGGCTTATATGGAAAGCCTGCAGGGTCATTTTCTCGTGAAAATTACATGTTACATCGACACGTTAATGACGTGTAAACAACGTGTAAACTACGCGTCAAATACGCGTTAATTACGTGTCATTGACGCGTCGAAATTTCACACGCATTTGACGCGTTATCAACGTGTCAACAACGTGTAAAGAACGCGTTGTTTGCGTCCTTCTTTTAGGCGCAAATTCTTTTGTTTATGTCCCTCTTGGGTAACTTCACTTCCTGACTTCACTTCACTCGCGTCTCTTCTCATTGGCTGTCAGGTCCAGGGCTAAACCACTTCAGCAAAACAGAGGGGTGATTCCAAGGTCCAGGGCTAAAGCACTTTAACAGAGATGAAAACACACGGAAAAACTACATTTCTGCTTATATTTTATCACGATGTTTCTTTTACTGTTTAATGAAGTTATTAATAAATCTAATAAGTGTTTAATTAACCTGTTTCTGTTTCCTATTTCTGACCAACGGCTTATATGTAAAGTAATATAAGTGTAAAATGTGTTTATACTAATGTGAAAAAATGTAACGTCACATAGTTAGATATGTAAAGTAATAATATACATACATACATATAAATATATATATATATAAACATATATATAAACCTCCTCAATCCTACTGGCACGTCTTCCACTGAGGAAGCAGAGCCTGGGGACTTTGGGTCGGGTTCTCTGATCTCTGGTGCTGAGGTCGCCGAGGTGGTTAAAAAGCTCCGCGGTGGCAAGGCTCCGGGGGTGGATGAGATTCGCCCGGAGTTCCTTAGGGCTCTGGATGTTGTAGGGTTGTGTTGGCTTACGCGACTCTGCAATATCGCGTGGACATCTGGGGCAGTTCCCTTGGATTGGCAGACTGGGGTGGTGGTTCCCCTATTTAAAAAGGGGGACCGTAGGGTGTGTTCCAACTATAGGGGGATCACACTCTTAAGCCTCCCTGGTAAGGTCTATTCAGGGGTTCTGGAGAGGAGGGTCCGTCGGATAGTCGAACCTCGGATTCAGGAGGAGCAGTGTGGTTTTCGTCCTGGTCGTGGAACACTGGACCAGCTCTACACCCTCAGCAGGGTCCTGGAGGGTGCGTGGGAGTTTGCCCAACCAGTTTACATGTGTTTTGTGGACTTGGAGAAGGCATTCGACCGCGTCCCTCGGGGGGTTCTGTGGGGGGTACTCCGGGAGTATGGGGTACCAGGCCCTTTGATAAGGGCTGTTAGGTCCCTGTACGACCGGTGTCAGAGCTTGGTCCGCATTGCCGGCAGTAAGTCAGGCTCGTTTCCGGTGAGAGTTGGACTCCGCCAAGGTTGCCCTTTGTCACCGATTCTGTTCATAACTTTTATGGACAGAATTTCTAGGCGCAGCCAAGGTGTTGAGAGGATCCGTTTTGGTGACCTTAGAATCGCTTCTCTGTTTTTTGCAGATGATGTGGTCCTATTGGCTTCATCAGCTCGTGATCTACAGCTTTCGCTGGAGCGGTTTGCAGCTGAATGCGATGCGGCCGGGATGAGGATCAGTTCCTCCAAATCCGAGGCCATGGTCTTGAGCCGGAAAAGGGTAGCATGCCCTCTCCGGGTCGGGGAGGAGGTCCTGCCCCAAGTGGAGGAGTTTAAGTATCTCGGGATCTTGTTCACGAATGAGGGAAAACTGGGGCGTGAGATCGATAGGCGGATAGGTGCAGCGTCCGCAGTGAAGCGGGCGCTGTACCGGTCTGTCGTGGTGAAGAGAGAGCTGAGTCAAAAGGCAAAGCTCTCAATTTACCGATCGATCTACGTTCCCACCCTCATCTATGGTCATGAGCTTTGGGTTATGACCGAAAGAACAAGATCTCGGATACAAGCGGCTGAAATGAGTTTTCTCCGCAGGGTGGCTGGACTCTCCCTTAGAGATAGGGTGAGAAGCTCAGTCATCCGGGAGGGACTCGGAGTAGAGCCGCTGCTTCTCCACATCGAGAGGAGCCAGTTGAGGTGGCTCGGGCATCTGGTTAGGATGCCTCCTGGACGCCTCCCTGGTGAGGTGTTCCGGGCACGTCCCACCGGGAGGAGACCCAGAGGAAGACCCAGGACGCGCTGGAGGGACTATGTTTCTCGGCTGGCCTGGGAACGCCTTGGGATTCCCCCGGAGGAGCTGCTCCAAGTGGCTGGGGAGAGGGAAGTCTGGGCCTCCCTACTTAGGCTGCTACCCCCGCGACCCGACCCCGGATAAGCGGAAGAAGATGGATGGATGGATGGATATATATAAACATATAAATAGTCACATCATAATTTACACCTTATGTTTGCGTGTAAATACAATGGCCCCGTCCGTGTATTTTCCCACTTTACTTTTAGTTTAAAAATTATAAAAACTAGAGCCTACAGTATTTTTACAGTCTTTTTACAGTTTAAATAAATGTATCCCAAAAAAAAAAAACTAGTGTCACAAATAATCGCCGATCCTTTTAACACTCCCAGCACATCTAAAACAAACTAGGCAACACCAAAAGTGGGAGCCTGAATGATCCCTTCCACCATGAACTTGGTAAAGTCTTCATAAGTGTTGTGGACAGGAAGCTTTAGAGTAACCAGGCAGGTGTTTGCCTCAGGAAACAATCTGCCCTGGTCATGGTTGAAAGCTAGGACTGGCTGTGTAGAGAAGCCAAGAAGTGGTATTTTTTCTGCGCCCGATGCAAAAACCAAAATCTTCTCGAGTGTTATTGGCTGTTCCCCTTCTGTAAATTCAACAAAAGAAATGGTTATTGAGTTTGTAGGAATATTACACGTTGAATTTTGTATGAATCCTTTAAAACTACCTTGCACTTCAACCAGGAAATCTTTCCAGAATCCTTCGATTCTCTTTTCAACACACCATTGGTTGCTTCCAGGTGTTGCTTGTTCTGGCACAAAGAGTTTCTTCAGGTCTTCTGCCATCAGTGGTCTTGGCAAGGAAGTGAATACTTCCCTGAAAACACTGGCGTGTCTTCGAACAAGGTCAAGGAGACCAAAGGTGTTCAGTCCATCAGCAAATCTATAAAAATAAGTACATAGCAGGAAAAACATGTAAGGAAACTCATAATATCTGTATTTGTGCCAAGCTCTCACATTGATGGAGTGCCCTCCATATCATGTGACCAGATCCTTCAGCAACAGTTCTAATGAGAACATAATTACGTGTTGTGCTTAAAGATGGCTGAAATATGTCTGGGTTTTGTTCACAAATGAGGGAAGAATGGAGCGGGAGATCAACAGGCGGCTTGGTGCTGCATCTGCAGTGATGCGGGTCCTGCACCGGTCTGCTGTGGTGAAGCCAGAGGCGAAGCTCTCGATTTACCAGTCTACTACGCCTGTCGCGATAGTCAATAAATCAATAAAAAAAACAATTATGACCATAATTTTCATTTACCGATTTTACCCTAAACCTAGCCTAAACTTTACTCAGGATGTGAGCTGGGCTTATTTTTTAGGATTTGACACAGATCCAGTGAGAGAAAGAGGATTATTCAACAATTTTTTTAACAGATGGATTATTATTAATGACATGAAACCACAACTTTGTAGATAGTATGACAATATTTAACTGCCACAGAATCATTAAAAAAAAGTAGATTTTAAATGATTTTGACCATTAAAATGTTTGTTATAACAAATCAAAGATCTCAGGTTGTCAGGCAATGTGAACCTGATGAAAGAATACTGTTGAGTGTGTACAAATAGATACAGTATAGGCCTATATAGTTTTTTTTTTTACTCTATGAATCATTAAAAAATAAATAGCCTCAGTTTGTTTGTTTTTAGGCCTGATACATCTTGTTTTGTCCTGCACCTGTCGAGTTTGTCGCGTTTAATATTTTCTTTTGTCCAATAATCTGAGAGGAGGCATTTTTTTTTCTTTTGAGTTGTTTCTTTCATGAATAAGTGAGTGTAAAACATTTTGACCCAGACCAAACAGGTATAATTTGTGTCAAACTAGCAGGAGATAGATTTCATTATCCCATATCCCTCACTGCTTCCTCTTGTTGTGTCTGCTGCCCGTGCCACGCCTCGAAAACCCCAGAGGACCTGCAGCAGCCGTATGTTGTGACCTGTGGCTCTTTTGCAGCTCATGGACTCACAGTGTGGAAAACAAGCAGCGGAGTGTGCATGAGCTGTGTGAAATGTTGTGTAATCAAAAGACACACAGGATGTCAACGTAGAGATGTATTCTGTGACTCTGAGCAGGATGGAGTGGGGTTAGATCCATGAGCTGCTTCAAGTGGATTTAAAGCTTTATTTTTAAAGAAAAATGTCTGTCACTGCCTTCATTTAGGCTAAATGTAATCATGGTGTCAGTGGCAGGTGTGGCGACATGAACTACAACTCATCCAGGAAAAGATTACTCAGTTTACAGCAAAAACTCTGCCACGACAATAGTCACAAGACATTTTGCTGCATCTAAGAGCAAGAAAATTCTTTATAATTTCTGATGATTTATGCAGAATCTCCCTGTTGTCAATTCTCTAAAACATGATGAACTTTAAAGCTTCACTTTTTTACACGTGTGCACTTTATTCACCATGTCTTAAACTTAATATCTAAGTTGTTATGTAATGTATAATTCTTGTAAACTCCAGCAGCTATAATGTTCTGCTGAAAGTACATATCAGAAAAGGATTAAAATATTAATTATTTCTGTATTTGTCTGAATAACAAATGTGAGTTCAACGAAAAGGAACCCTCAGCATTTTCTGCAAAAATTTGGAAAAATGTGTGCAACTGTCAAACTGTTAAACTGCACAAGTATAAAAATATGATCACGTTTTATGAAAAATCACGTTTTCTGTTCTATTATTATGTATGTTTTAATTGCCATCTTTTATTCTTTATTTTATTTTATGTTATTGTTTACAAAAAGTCACTTTAGTTTTGGAATAATAAACTTAATTTTCACATTAGTATAAAAACATTTTACACTTATATTACTTTACATATAAGCCGTTGGTCAGAAATAGGAAACAGAAACAGGTTAATTAAACACTTATTAGATTTATTAATAACTTCATTAAACAGTAAAAGAAACATCGTGATAAAATATAAGCAGAAATGTAGTTTCTCCGTGTGTTTTCATCTCTGTTAAAGTGCTTTAGCCCTGGACCTTGGAATCACCCCTCTGTTTTGCTGAAGTGATTTAGCCCTGGACCTGACAGCCAATGAGAAGAGACGCGAGTGAAGCCGTCAGGAAGTGAAGTTACCCAAGAGGGACATAAACAGATGTTGTTTACGTCTTAACCAAACAACGCGTACTTTACACGTTGTTGACACGTTGATAACGCGTCAAATGCTTTGTCAAATTTCGCCGCGTCAATGACACGTAATTAACGCGTCTTTGACGCGTTGTTTACACGTCGTTTACGCGTCGTTTACGCGTCATTTTTCGAGGCGAATTTGACGCGTAATTGACGTGTAAACAACGCGTTGTTAACGCGTTGTTTACACGTCATTAACGTGTCGATGTTACATGTAATTTTCACGAGAAAATGACCCAGCAGGCCTTCCATAGACTGCATGTGTGAATAGGCTCTGCGTGTGAGGCTCTCAATGTCATTAGCCAAAGCACGCAGGGGTTCACCCGGCAACCTGCTCCTGTTGCTGAGTTTATTTTTAAAAATGTCTGGTTGCACACATTGTCCAAACCGTCTCTTTAAAGCTCCAACTAGTGCATCATAGTCTTTTCTGTCCTCTGAGCTTAACAATAACAAGCAGTCCAGTGCATCATCTTGTAGACAGAGAGCCAGCTGCAGGGCTTTATGCTCTGCTGTCCACCTCCCTGCATGAGCCAGCAGCTCAAACTGTGCATGGAAGGCCTCCCAGCTGGACCTACCGGAGTACTTGGGCGTCTTCAACGGGACGGTGACGTTTTGGACGACGCTGTCGTAACTGTCATGGCTGCTGCCATGTGAGGCTTTTGGCGCGCTTGGAGAAAATGGCGTCGACGGACCCGCCCCCCCGCCGGTACTCAGTCCTGCTTCGGCAGCCATGCTCGCTGCAGAGCTGTGCAGAGCAGCCATCATCTGCGTTATTTTAGCGAACTCCTCTCTCCGGGCCTCCTCTTTCTCTTCTCCCTCCGCTTTAAGCTTCACTCGGGAGAACGCTCCGTCCATAATGCTGTCGCGGGTGGAGGCGACGAGCCAGTAGTACTCACTCAGCTCGGTAGCGTTGGTTTACTTCTGACACCAATGTAATGACGCCAACACTGCAGACGGAGTCCAGCCAAACGGGGTTTATTCAGAAACAGGGACGAGCTGCTATTACCGAGGCTGCAGCTCACGCCTTAACAGAAAACGCGGTACACACGCGAGCGAACACACTGCTAGCTGCCTGCTAACAACAACACACTCCCGGGCTCTTCTTCTTCGTCTCTCTTTTTCCTGGTCCCTCCTCCCTGCTCCTACCCCTCTCCTGCCCCCACGACCAATCCAACACATGAGGGCGGGGGACAACAGAATCACAACAGCTCAACAGAACACAGTACAACTGAACAAATACACAGAAATACTTGGACCCAAAGCAGAACCAAACACAGGGTCGTTATAATATTTATGCTGAAAATACTTTGCTTATCAGCGTGATTGGGGTGTAATGTGGTTAAGTGACGTCTTAATTTATTAGGCTTCATGCTGTCCGCTGCTAATATTTTAAGACATAACAGACACACCGGTCTTGAGTGTAAAAGTGTTAAGTGTATTGAAAAAACAACAACATACAGGCACTCCCTGTTAGCTTATTTGTACATGCATTTATTGTAAATATATAAACTATTTTCAGTCTTTTGCCATTACTTTTGATAGGTTTGTAATACTGTATTGAACTGTATGAAATGGTAAGTGTAATTACACATCCGCGCCAGTAGGGGCAGTGGCGCTGTTATTGTCAGACTGAGCGCACAGAAGTTTTTTCACAGAGTAAGAAGCCACAGCAGCGCATGAGAAGTTTTAGAAAGTGCAGTGAAGATACAGCATGGAGAAATATTTAACAGGGATGAAAAGAAAGGCGAAGACAGACGAAGATAATAAGAAAGCGTATTTAGCCTTGGCTTCACTGTGACGAAGGTGGGAGATGAGGAAAGACCGGTGTGTCTGTTATGTCTTAAAATATTAGCAGCGGACAGCATGAAGCCTAATAAATTAAGACGTCACTTAACCACATTACACCCCAATCACGCTGATAAGCAAAGTATTTTCAGCATAAATATTATTATATAAATAATCCAAAGAAGAAAAAAAAAATCAGTCAGACCAGGTTGGACTCGAACCTGCGTCATCTGCATGAAAGGCAACGGTCTTAACCATTGTCCCATCTGATATATGTAGAAGTCTGCAGGTCTACTCTATTTAAAGGAAACGCTCCTCCTGAATTGTTATCGCATTTTAACTACATAAGTATCACGTTTTTACTACTTAGTATCACGTTTTTACTACATAATTATCACGTTTTTACTACATAGTATCACGTTTTCACTACATAGTATCACGTTTTTACTACTTAGTATCACGTTTTTACTACATAATTATCACGTTTTTACTACATAGTATCACGTTTTTACTACATAGTATCACGTTATTACTACTTAGTATCACGTTTTTACTACATAATTATCACGTTTTTACTACATAAGCTCTAAAAAAATATTTTCATGGTTGAATGCAATGCCCTTCCGTAAAAAGCAGATAAAGTTTAAAGTTAAAAGTATCAGAAGTTTAGCTAAAAGTAAAAATGTTCAAGGTTCTTTATTGTCATTCGCATCACATGTGGTACATGAGGTGGAATGAAATGGTGTGCTCAAGGTCCCGGTTACACCCAAAAATAGCTCAGGTATAAAAAAGAAACATTATACAATGATCTAAGATAAACAGTAAACAGTAATATTTATTCCGATGTATTAAACAGCAGCCTGAGCATGAGTGTGTTGTAGACAGAATACAGCAGCTTAAAATAAGAAATCAGCAAAAGGCTAATCAAACGCTAAACATTTTAAAAGGCCAACCAAAAGCTAAAATTAGCATAAGAAGAAAAATAAATGAATACTCTGTAACTCAAGCATGCTGAAACAGATTTTAAAAAGAAAAATGTTTTTGAAGGAATGAAAGAAATCTCTTTTCTTTTTTTATACAAGAAACGTGTGTTCTTTTTTTTAATAAAATGAATAAATAAATGAAATGAAATGAAAGAAATCTCAATATATCCAAGTGGTTACATTTATGTAAATATAGGTAAATATTTTGAAGTGCAAAATACAACAAAAAGCTATAATAAAAAGTTATAAAATACAAAAGTCCCAGCTCCTGAATGAGCTTGATCTTTAAATATTTAAATGGCATAAATCAATGTAAAAAAACATGCAATAAAATTAAAAAACGAACAAACAGGAAATAAATCTTTTTTTATTCAGTCATCATTCACATATTAAACTTGAATAAATGTAATTTGTTTCAAACCACAATTTAAAGAGTGATCAGTGTGTCTCTCCTGTCTCCTGCAGAGAATCCCCTGCTGCGTTTTGAGAGCGAGGACAACCCCCCCGGGGAGAACTTCCTCCTGAGCCGCAGCCTGAGTCAGAACAGGAGGAAGACGGAGCGAGGAAGCAGCCCCACCCACTACACGCTGGTCCCCGCCCTCCAGATGGACGTGGCCCTGTCCACATCCAGCTCAGACTCTGCATCCCTGTATCATGTCAGTCCCCTCATCATCTCAGGGGTGAACCAGAACAGGAAGTTGCTCTAAGATGAATCTTTGATTTCTTTTCTCTCTTTTGGTTTTGCAGGTGTTTGAGCGCTCATCACTGCTGACACGGTCCAAGAAGAAAAATAAAGGTAGAAGTGTTTAATTTGTCTCCCTTTACACACATGAATGCACATGTGAATTGAAACCAAACACGAGCAGGTGTTTTCTAACCCGCCTCCTTCCTCTGCTCTGCTCCCCTGCTGCGACCTGCAGCTGGAAGTCCTATGGCGTCGATCAGCAAACGGCGGATCTCCTGCAGGGACCTCGGGCAGGGCGACTGTCAGGGCTGGCTGTGGAAGAAGAAAGATGCTAAAACCTATTTTTCGCAGAAGTGGAAGAAGTACTGGTTCATCCTGAAAGACACGTGTCTTTACTGGTACATGAACGAAGAGGTGAACAGAGAGCTGTCTACTGTATAAGAACAATTCAGACTCATTTATGTTGCTTCAAATAAGATTGTGCTTCTGATTGTATCAGGATGAGAAGGCGGAGGGCTTTGTCAGCCTCCCCGAATTCAAGATTGACCGTGCCTCTGAATGCAGAAGGAAATAGTGAGTACGAATTTTCACTCCAAGAATTTGATTTATTTTAAGATATTAATTTAAACAACATAGCAGTCAATAAAGTCAGGGAAAATATGTTTGCACATGACTGTTTCAAAGGTATTCACAACTTTTGAAAATGGTTCCATTTCCTTTATATTGTTACTGTATTCAGGGCTGGATTTAGGAGGATGGGGGCCCCTGGGCTTGAGTCATCTTGGGGGGCCCATATATACAGTATATACCGGAGTGTGTGTGTGTGTGTGTGTGTGTGCGTATGTGTGTGTGTATATTAGGGGTGTAACGATACACAAAACTCACGAGACAAGACGAGACGAGAAAATCACAGATCTCGCGAGAACGAGACGAGATTTTAACATTAGTTCAAGAAAACTTCAAAGATCGGTTTTATGCCGCAAAAAGGCTTTTATTCTGTTTTAACATGTATTACAAACCCAACTGATGTCTTCATTTTACTGATTGAATCTCCTTAGACCTTAGAACGTTCAACTTTGTTTAAAAAAATAGATATTCACGCAGGACTTTCCAAAACTGACTCTGCAGCCGTCACTCACCAGTGTTGCCAGATTGGGCGGTTCACCGCGATTTTCCTTCTGACTTTTGCGGGTAGAGATTGCTTTGGGTGGGTGGGACTCTATCTGGCAACACCGGTCACACCGGTGTTTACACGCGTGTCTTTACATTCGGGGCAGCGTCGGCAGCGCCGTTACCCTCCATCAATGTAGAGGCGTCTGCGGCACCCTCCATCAGTAGTTGGGGCGTCTTCTATAGCAACTTCATCCGGCGAAGCCATGCTGTCCGTGACGCTGACTTGCTAGGGGCTCTGCTAGCATTAGCATTAGCATCTCGCGAGACAACGTTACCTCTCAACGAGAGATATCGCGGGAGTTTAATATCGCGAGATCTCGTACAACGAGATCTCGTTACACCCCTAATATATATATATATATATATATATATATATATATATATATATATATATATATATATATATATATATATATATATATATATATATATGTTTGTTTGTTTGTTTGTTTGTTTTGCTTTGGTTCAGATGATGAGCAGAAAATGACTGAATAGTAAGTTTTCACAACTTACAACTTTAATATGCCAGTTGTCACAAACTACAAACAACCCTGAACTGGTTAAATACAAAACCACATGTTAGGGTTTGAAACTAGAATATGATGCTTCCATCACAAAATAAAATCACTGAATAGCTATTGTTGCCTGGACTTCAACACAAACTTCCCTGCAACACGCTTGCAGCAACTTCATTTTTTCTCTTCCCTTGTTTCTTCACCTGGTTTGGGGGGCCCCAGCTCCATTTCTTCTACAGCCGCCCCTGCTTTCTCCTACACCAGCTCCTTTGCCTCCGTTCCTGCACTTTTTATTTCTCCATTCACCTCCACTTTCACTTCCTTATCACCAGCGGTGGGTGGGGGACCGGCTGCGCGCACCCCCCCTCCCCCGCCGGCAGCGGGAGGGGACCGGCCGCGCTGAAGCGAATAAAAGATAAAATCATCCAGTTTTACATAAAACCTAACAAGAACAGTTTTCTCCTTTGTGAGACAACGTGTTTGAGACTATCCGTTCACAAAAAAAAACTTAGGGGGCGGGTCCGGAGGCTCTGGGGGCCCCTAAAATTCTGGGGCCCTGGGCTCAAGCCCCTGATAGCCCCTGCATAAATCCGGCCCTGACTGTATTAGCATCAGATTCTATATTTACTTACTTTCCCTTTAGAAACATCTATAAAATATTTTGTTTGGCAAAGGCTCCCCAAACTACTATTGATAAAGATTTTCCAAAGACTTTAGAAGACTGATATGCTGCAGGTCATGCATTAGTTTAAAGACAACCAGGAGACTTTAGAGCTAAGGAATTGAACTTAGCTTAGAGCCAGAGTTAGTTACAGAAACTAATGGAGGTCAGTTCATTTACCTAATAAGGACGGAAATCTGAACTTCTGTGTTTGTCTGCCTTTAGCAAAATATCTCATAAGCTAAACATCTACTTTGTACTATACAACTGAGTCCCCTGAGTCAATACAATTCAAGATGGCCACCATATTTAATCAACCTTAGAAAGCACAGAAATGGCTGTAATTCAGTCCGTTTTTCTAATGTTCAGCTATAATTTGGTGTGGTTGTAGCTGAGAGTCATCCCCAACACAAGCCATTTGAATGTTAAGATTGGTGGATTATTTGTTGTTGGTCTATTAGCAAAATAAATGATAAATGGTTTATACGCATGCCCAGTTTACACAGTACACAACAACAACCGCTGTCCCTCTGAAACCAAGGGTTTTCGAATGCCGGTCTCAAGAGTGGAGGGTTTTGGGAAACCCTGGCGGAGGTGTGAAATCAGTTGTGCAGTCAGGGGGTTTTCTGCACTTGTGCGAGCTGCAGAAACACAGAGACAACCACTGACTGTAACCGTGTTTCCATCCATTTTAATTGCGAAATTTGAGCTACCTCGCAAATATGTAAATACAAATTAATGCAGATCAGAAGTGTTTCCATCTACTGGCTTGAAGCGCTTCTTCCAAGCCGCACACAGCGTCATTACGTCAGACGTCAGCGTCATTACGTCAGACGTCAGCGTCATTACGTCAGACGTCAGCACTGCGCATGTCTACAGTAAACAGGAAGTAGCAGTTGAAAACAGAACCCGGCCACACATCTCATCAAAATGGAGAGAATATTTCAGGTACGTGTTGCTATCGGGCGAGTTGTATTTATTCTGTCATGCCAACTAGTTTTAGCGATGTTACATGTTGTCCGGAGCGGAAACAGCTGATCAGTCACGTGACGTGAATGTTCGCTACGGCAGCACGAGTCGGCAAATGTGTTTCCATCTGTCATTTTGCGCAGCTGCTCATTTTCGCAGATCCCAAAAACCACCTCAAGCGAGCGTATAAACTTTTTAGCGTAATTCAGGAAGTAACCTCGCAATTTGCCGTTTCCATTAAGCTTTTCTGCTGCGCTATTTCAAATTGCGCAGCTAGAAACCTTGATGGAAACACGGCTTGTAAAGCCCCCAGTATACTCCTGCGTGCGTATGTCCACTGAGGTCCACGCGTACGTCCACGGAGGTACAGGGCATGTCCACGCAAAGCTCAATTTTACGACCGCGTATTCGGTGTTGCACAATAAACTACCCGGCGACAGACTGTTTTGTATGCAACACCAATGCATTAAATTCCCCTTCTTCATCCCTGAGCTGGCCTTTTCTTTATTTTTATTTTTTTTTGTATTTTGTGCCAAAAGGCAAGCACTCTCTTCCTCCTCTGTTGATTCCATGATCGAAATGGTGAGAAATGAAGGAATTTGTCCCGAGCAAATTAAAATCAGATCCAGCGTGGCTGCTGGAGGGTCTGGAGATTTCCTGGTGGGCCGTTCTGATGTGTGGGCTGCAGGACCAGTGCTCCCTGTATTTATTTTATTTTTAGAACTTTTTATTAACAACATGTAAACACAGAACACCGCTGCAGCTGGGGTTGCCAGTTCTCTTTTATTTATTTATTTTTTCGACCTGTCAATCAATCCAGTAGGCGTGTCAGCAAATGACCAATCAGCAACTTCAATTATCCCGAAGGTAAATGCCCCTTGTCTGTGGAGCTGCTCTGCAGCCACTCAGGATGGACGCTCGAGCATGAAGTCTCAATCCTCTGTGGACAGTGCGCACAGTTTCTGCACGGCCGACAGGACGCACGAGTATACTAGAGCCTTAAAGTTCTGTTCGTGCTGCTCACCAGTTTCAAGATGCAGGACAGGCCCAACCTCATCCCCAGTCCAAACAAAAGTTCCTGAATTCACCATTTTGGATGGAACTGCTTTCTTCCTCATGCTACAACTGCATGTTCATCTCCAAGCCCAGCATCAGTGTTGCCAAATATACAACAATTACACTTTTAACCCTCCTCCTTTTCTGTGCACATGCACAACACACACACCTCATCTCACAACATCCGCCGTTCGAGGAAGCACACCTCACTCAGCACATATAATAGTTTGGTTCAAAATATAGTACAATAAGTTTAATGTGACAGTAAGACAATTCTTCATTTCATATCGGGCAACGCTGCCTTCCAAACTGCAGCGTATTCATGTAAACATGTTTTCTTGCATTGATTAGTTACGAAACACACATTTCCAGAGATCGTTCATGTGTATGTAGCACCTTGTTCACCTCTCCAAATTCTTAGAAAGTTTCTCATTCAGAGTGCTTTCCAGTATTAATTTCACACCCCATAGAAAACATTTTAATATCTCTTTCATACACCAATAAGCATATCAGGTGCAGTAGGGGATTTTAGTGATTTGCCCAAGGGCACACTGCAGGGACTGGGATCAAACTTGTAACTCTTAGATTGGACGATGACGTCCCTTCACAAGTGTCACATGAACCAGTGGACAGATCTTAATGAAACTCTCAGAAAGTCATCAATGGATGTTCATCTACAACTGATTCACTTTGGAGTCAACCGGATTCAAAATGGCTGCCAACCAATAAATCCAACCCGAAACTGCTCATAACTTGGTCAGTTTGACAGACTTTGAGCTAAAACTTAGTGTGGTAGTAGCTGAGGGTCATCCCAACACTGATCATTTAAAATATTTTTTTTAACTTTGGCATGCAAGCCATTGTGTGATATACATTCCTTCCAAGAACGCCAGTTTTGTCCTTTAAATAGTTGTTTTTGTGCTGGTCTGAACAGTTTTTTAATTCTGTATTCATATGCTAATGTCTGCTATAGAATTTGCTCTTATTTTACATATAATTAAACTGCTCTCTTTCAGTGCTTTCAAGGCTTGCCACCCGAAGATAAAGACCTTCTACTTTGCTGCGGAAAATATAGATGACATGTCCCGGTGAGTTTACAAGGCTTTGATATCTGAACTCCACCCACAGTGCCGCAATAAAAGACCAATTGTCCATAAACTGAATTTCCCTACTTGACTGCCCACTCTCTTCGAAACAGAGTGATTTTTTATTGTTACTGGTGAAATGGAGAAACACACACATGAACAAGACCATGTTTTTTTGTTCTAGAATGCGTCACAAATGTGTTTCTCCCCCACAGGTGGCTGAGTCGTCTCAGTACGGCAGTTGCGGGCTACTCGGAGCAGGAACAAATGCGCCAGGATCAAGGTGAGATTAGTCACAGAGCCTGTTCGAGCAGCTGCAGAAATCTGTTCTCATTGGTTATGGGTCAGCAGCAGATGAAGTGAGGCGTGATGCTGAGATGAGAAAGAATCTCTTCTTGGAGTGACAGATGAAGCTCGTCTTTTCTGACACCTCATCATTGGAGATATCTGGCTTTAAGAACAAAGATTGTGAAAGTCTGTGAGTCTGATATAAGATTTCTCTCATCAGAAAACAATATTGTCTAAAAAGTTACTGACACATAACACATCCAATAAATTGCAGCAGTTTACAACAGTTGCTGCTGTGTCCACACACACACATTATATAAGTTTAACTTGTGCTATTTTTAACTGAAGACCATGTTTTTAATGCCCACATTTCTACTTTTTATTATTATTATTATTATTTTATTAGGGTTGATCTTACTATGGACACATGTCAATACAATGAGTACAATAATGACAAAACATTGCACAAAGATGAAAATTACAATCCAGCAGTTTCAGCCCTCTTTTTGTATTATCACTCAATCAAACAGGAAAATTAAACAGGGAGGGTGCTTAAGTGTGGGTACGCAGGTTCGCCTGGTGAGCCAGGTTCTGGAGGTGTCAGAGCTCCAGGGATGAGGAGGCCAGGTGGCTTCCTGTCACCTACAGAATTCAGTACAAAACTGCTCTCATTACCCATCAATGCTTGCACGGCACTTCACCTGACTATCTAAAGGACATTCTTGCACCATATTCATCCACCCGGTCTCTACGATCACAGAACAGTAATTTCCTTCATATTCCTCGGACCAAATTGAGGACCATGGGAGACCGAGCATTCTGTGTGGCTGCCCCCCGCCTGTGGAACTCCCTCCCTGACGACCTGAGAGCTCCACAGTCACTGGTTGACTTTAAAAGCAGCATAAAGACCTTTCTTTTTAAGCAAGCCTATTCTGCCTCCACATGATTTTATCTTTGATCTTAGCTGATATCATTATTGATTTTACTTGATTTTATCACTTGTTTTATTTTATTTATTTTTTAAGCAAGCCTAATCTGCATCCACATGATTTTATCTTTGATCTTAGTCGATATTATTATTGATTTTATTTGATTTTATCACTTGTTTTATTTTGATCTTTGCTTTGTTGCACTTTGTAGCACTTTGAGATTTTTATTAATGAAAAGTGCATTATAAATGGAATTCATTATTATTATTATTATTAAGTAGTAAGACCAGAAATTATGTAATTTGGAACAGAGAAAGAACATGTGGCCAAGATTGCAAGGGGAGCCTTTGCATCTATCACATATGTCCACATCATTTGTATAGATCTGAGAGAGCCTAGATTTAGAGAAATGAATCCTATGTACAACTTTAAAGTGAATCAAACTAAGATGAGCATAAGATGAGGAAGATTGAATGCTGTCAATGGCGTCATCCCAAAGATCTTCGGTTAGCTGGATTCCCAACTCTTCATCCCAGGCATCTCTAATTTTGACATTGGAGTCAACCCTTAGATTTAAGATAGCACTATAAATCTTTGAAATCATATCTTTCTGAAGTGGATTATATGCGACAATCTTTTCCCAAGGCTGTTCAGGGGGTACAGAAGGAAAATTTGAGAAACATTTAGAGGCAAAATTCCGAATTTGTAAGTATTGAAACAAATCCGTGTCAGGTAAACAGTATTTGGCAGATAAATTTGCAAAGCTATCAAATATTCCTGCTGTATATAGGTTTTTTATTTGTTTTAAACCCCTATCATACCAAACTGAAAATGTTGAGTCAGAAAGTGACGGAGGAAACAAATGGTTATTTGTCAAGGGGCATGAGGGTGAGGCATCAACAAACTCAAAGCGCCTTCTAAATTGCGACCAAACTTTCAGCGTATTCAGAAGAACTTGATTATTGGTGTATAAAGAAGGTTTTATAGGTAACGAAGAAAAAATTAAAGCAGATAAAGAAGACCCGGTACACGAAGATGCCTCCAGTTTGCACCGAGGTAAACTGGACGATTTTAACCAATAACTAATTTTTCGTATGTGAGCAACCCATTAATAGGATTGAAAATCAGGCAAAGCAAGTCCACCACTGAGTTTACATTTTTGCAATAATGTTTTACGAACCCGAGGAGGTTTCCCATTCCAGATAAAGCCAATGATCAGCCTATCCAAGGAATCAAGAAAGGTTTTTGGCATAAAAAGAGGAATGGACTGAAATAAGAAAAGAAATTTAGGTAAAATAATCATCTTGACAACATTAATCCTACCCAAAAGGGAGAGAGGAAGATTACGCCAACTCTGGAAATCAGATGTAGTTTTTGTGACAAGAGGCGAAAAATTAGCAGACGCAAGACCAGAGAAAGAACGTGTCACATTTATACCAAGATATTTAAACCCAGTGAGACTAAGTTTGAATGGAAAGTCCGAATGTTGAAGACTGCAAGCAGTAGTGTTTATAGGAAAGCATTCACTCTTTTCCAAATTCAGTTTGTAGCCTGCGAAGGAGCTGAAGTTATCGAAGATATCCAAGACAGTGGGGACAGAAGTGGCGGGGTTAGGTACGTACAGCAACAGATCATCCGTATATAAGGACAATTTATATTCTGTTCCATTTCGAAAAATCCCTGTAAATGAGGGGGAAGCGCGCAAAGTAATAGATAAAGGCTTGATTGCAAAGATGAAAAGCAAAGGCGACAACGGGCAGCCTTGATGTGTTCCACGCCCGAGAGAGAAATAATCTGAATATATATCATTCGTATGGACATTGGCTTATGGAGATGCATAGAGGAGCCGAATCCAGGAAACAAAAGTATCACCAAATCCGAACTTCTTCAAAACCGCAAACAAGTATTCCCACTCCACCTTGTCAAATGCTTTTTCAGCATCAAGGGAAATGACCAATTTGGGTATATCAGAAGAATGCTTTGAATAGATTACAGTATATTAAAGCTGGGGTCTGCGATATTTGAACTCTCTGGGACTCTGGGACTTAGAAATATCTTCAGCGCAGAAAAGCATTCTGCTCCCTCCCCTCAGAGCTATATATGACTCTGAGGGGAGGGAGCACAGTCCGTGCTTCTGGTGAACTTGGGATCTGCTCCGCCCCCTGCTTCTGTCTGCTCAGAGCCGCTGCGATATTCTGTGTTTATGGAAATAAAACCTTCTAATAAAATATAATAAAACCATGGAGCGCTAGTCCTACAACACAAAATCCAGCAGACACCAGCAGAGGTTCACGAAGCAACGTTTGGACATGATTTAATTCGCTCGTGACTTCCTCTGTCAGCGCTGGTCTGGAATGTGTGGAATGCTCCACCTCCTCCTGTCTGCGCTGCGATATTCTGTGTTTATATGATAATATAACTGTTAAAAAAATTAATAAAACCACGAATCACTCATCCTACAACACAAAATCCAGCAGACACCAGCAGAGGTTCACGAAGCAACGTTTGGACATGATTTAATTCGCTCGTGACTTCCTCATGTCGCTGCGCTGCTGGTCTGGAATGTGTGGAATGCTCCACCTCCTCCTGTCTTTGCGCTGCGATATTCTGTGTTTATTTGATAATATAACTGTTAAAAAAATTTAATAAAACCACGAATCACTCATCCTACAACACAAAATCCAGCAGAAATCATCAGAGGTTCACAAAGCAACGTTGGACATGTTTTAATTCGCTCGTGACTCGTGACAAATCCATTTCCTCATGTCTGTCAGTGAAGGATGAAGCGATCACTTGGCTTTTGGCAAAAAAACTAAATAAAAGTCCAGCTCTGGGATAAAGAAGGGATATTTAATACATTTTGTGTCACATAAAAAACAGTCCTGCATCGCTTTGCAATCCTTTTAATGAGAACGAGCTGCGGCTGGGACAGGTGGGGGCGTGGGTTGGGGCGTGATAAACAACTCTGTTTTTATTGGCTGTCAGTGTCCTGGTCACTCTTGTGTTTTCAGTGTTTTTATAAATGCTGATAGAGAAGCAAGGGGACAATAGATTTTTTCAGAGATTACTTGGTCTAACATCAGTTTGTCAGTAGATAGTGACTGAGAGAAGAAATATGTTAAAAATATATTTTGAAAAGTTACAGACTACATTACAATCTTACATACTATAGCTTTAAAGAGGGTGCACATATTATAGAATAATTGACATCCCTTGACAAAGCCATTTTGTTCTTCAGATATAACCCAGGGGAGGACTTTCTCCAAACGAGTAGCAACCAGCTTGGCTAGCACCTTTACATATGCATTTAACAAGGATAGTGGTCTGTAAGAACCGCATAAAGTTGGGTCCTTGTCCTTTTTGTGAAGTAAAACTATGGTAGCCTGGGTCAGTGTTGAAGGTAAAGTCTTGCGTTCTAAAGATTCGTTATACATGGCCAAAAATAGTGGTGCAAGTTTTACTATAAACTTTTTATAGAATTCAATGGGAAACCCATCAGGGCCAGGAGCCTTGTTTGACTGTAATGCTTTTATTGAATGTATTACTTCCATAAGGCTGAGTGAAGAATCCATACTCCTGGCAGTGTCTATATCAATAGTAGGAATGGAAAGACTTTGAAGAAATTCTTCCATTTCCTTCTTGTCTGTGGGAAATTCTGATGAATATAATGAAGAATAAAATAATTTAAAAGTGTCATTGATTTCGGTGGGGTCAGTCATATTTACCTGCTGGGTATTTTGAATAGAGGGTATTATACGCAAGTTGACCTGACGCCGTAGCTGATGTGCCAATAAACGACCAGCCGTATTCATAATATGAACCTTTACTATGTAAAAGTAAGCGCTCAGCTTCTTTGATAGAAATTAAATCAATCTCTGACTGAACACCCATACGCTCTTTAAATAATTCCGGTGAGGGACTTATGGCATACTTTTGATCAATCTTAGCAAAGGTGGGCGCCAGACCGCTAGGGAGCGCTAAAGCGCTAATCTGCTTATAGCGGACCTAAACAATTTAAGATAAGATAAGAGATAAGAGATTTTTTATTAACATTGCACCAGTAAACCAATACAACGTGATCATGTAAACACAGTCATCCAGAGGAGGGGTAGAGAATGTTAAGCTGCAGCAATTCAAAACATATATATTCAAAACATATGTATGTTCGTCAGCGCGGCCATCTCTCATCCATCCTGAATGAGAGCAAAACAGATATGGAAAAAGGAAAAACACAATAGGTATCATTTGTGATATTCAAAAAAAGAATTTATCAAAGATTGCCTGAAGACACTCCATGATAAAGTCCCAAAAACTCTATCAGCAGAAGCACAACCACACGAGACATTGTTGCAGTTTTGACGACATGCAAGGAGATATAGAGTCTGCGAGTAACTTCAGAGAACACAGTTCAGCAGTTGTGCAGCTGGGCGTTATCCGAGGCACACACAGAGATCTCTGGGGGGGGGAGGGCGGGTGAGGTCAGCAGTGACACTCCAGCTCTACGCTCCAGGAGAAAAGTTTCCAAACAGGCCTCTTTTCAAGGACATGTGCAGAAACCAGATTAGATAGTCTCTTTGTTTGTTCCAATTCAGACCACAATGTTCTTTTTCACTGCAGCCTTCCAAGTCCAGACGCTGTTTCAGGGCCAAAATTCCAAATCATATGAGGTTCCGATTCTATGAACCCCCATCCGTGCCCTGATGGAGCCCGGGCGGCTGCAAACGAGTTCCAAAGCGCCCAGCAGGTCCGCGGCAGTCCGCCGCTCCCAACGTGCGATTGAGCTCATACAACAGCTGGGATGAGGAGCTCACGGCTCGGATCAGAGAATCTTGCTGATCAGGGAGTTTCGCCAGCGCGCTGATAGCCGCCGAAGCTCTCCTCAGCTTCAGGTAACAGACAGCTCCGCCGACGCCAAAAAACAGAGCAGCTGCTACCAATAGGCCAATAATCCACAAATCTTCCACGTCTTCGACAGTCAACACGGTCATACACATAGGCTGCCACTGTCCCCATGAGTCCATCATGTATCCAACCGCGTGTGTGTCAGAGGGGCAGACCGCTTCTCCTGGCACGGTCCGCTTCGTGGAAAAAATCTTATCTATTGAAGAAACAGCCCAATTTATTAAATCCATCGCAAATTGGTTCGAGTGAGCACTGAAGAGTCAGACGAGACAAAAAAAGCAAGCAGGGAGGAGGAAAAACTTAGGGAGGGAAGGAGCAAAAAGATATGCGACTTGCTTTGTCGAGAGCCAGAAGAAAAAAAAAATTGTTAGCTTTACAGCGGATTGACTAACTTTTATAATTCATAAACGGATTTGTGCTATTTTTATTTAAAATGCAGTACCGCTAATAACTAATTATCTATCAGTAAAAACGAAAAAACTTATTTACGAGCTCTTAAATCAACCGGACGACTGCTAACAGACCATATCCTGTCAGCGCCGGATGTGGTCCGTGACAAAAAAGCGTCCCCCTCAGTCTCTTGGCTAGAGAGAGCGCAGTTAGCAGCCAGTGTGTTACTCTGCAGCCTTATTGCTTGTTTTCGAAGAGTCAGACGAAGAGTTTTTAACATGGAGGGTGAACTTATGGATGTTTCTCAGCGGCCTACGCGACGCGTCTGGATTTTAAAAAGTAGTTCGCCATTAGCACTGTTCAAAATGGCGTCCGCGACAGCCACAGCAGCTAAGGACTTTCCAAGAAAACACGGTAAAAACAATTATTTCTTTGCTGAGAAAAAATATATTTCATAGCTGACGTTATAGCACAAGTTTTTCTGAGCTTGAGAGTTTCACGAAATGGTCAAATCTGCTGGATTAAAAAAAGTAGTTCGCCATTAGCACTGTTCAAAATGGCGTCCGTGACAGCCACAAAAGCTAAGGACTTTCCAAGAAAACACGGTAAAAACAATTGTTTCTTTGCTGAGAAAAAATATATTTCATAGCTGACATTATAGCACAAGTTTTTCTGAGCTTGAGAGTTTCACGAAATGGTCAAATCTGCTGGATTTAAAAAAGTAGTTAGCCATTAGCACGTTAGCTTATTAGCATTAGCGTCCGCTAGCGTTGCTAATACATAAGCACTTTTGAAATTGCGGACCTAAATAAATTAATAAGTGCTTTAGAAATAGCGGAACAAATTTTTGGATTAGCGCTGCCCAGCACTGAATCTTAGCAATGGTTGTTGCCAATTCAATGAGCCTTGAGTTATTAGAAAGAGATATGTAGTAAATTATTTGTCCTCTGAGATAGGACTTAAGTGTTTCCCATAATAGTGAATGAGAAGTGGAGTCATTCTTATTAAACACCAGAAACTCATCAATTGCATTACCGTATTTTCCGGTGTATAGGACATACCTTTTTATGTTTTTTTCAAGGCCTGCGACCTATACACTGTTGCGACCTATATATGGCTTGTTATCACTTTCGGGGAAAAACATTTTTAAATCCAGCTCATTTCACAATTACGTTCATTTATTAAGGAAAAGTTCAGCTCAGACACATATTTGCTATAATTTTTATCAAACAAATAATTGTTTTTAAGTGTTAATCTTCTTAAAAGCCTTGCTGTGCGCTCCTGTGGCAGACATTTGCAGCAGAGCTAAACGTAGGTGCGACCTATACACCAGTGCGACCTATCTAGGGATTTTTCCAATCTATTGGTGATAATTGGACAATGCGACCTATACACCGGTGCGACCTATACACCAGAAAATACGGTTGAAATAAAGTCACAAAATTCCTCATCTGCCAGTAAAAGAGAATTGAACCGCCACAAAGGACGGATACGTTTGTAGGAAGTTAACTGAATATCTAATAATAACGGAGCATGGTCTGATATCATTATACTCAAATAATCCGAGAGGACTACACATGGATTGAGAGCCTGGTCGATAAAAAAATAATAAATTCTGGAATAAGAGTGATGCACTTTAGAAAAGAAAGAAAATATTTTACTGGTTGGGTTTCGGGATCTCCGTGGGTCAATAAGACCACTCTGTCTCATGAAATCAGAGAATGCTTGAGCCATTAAAGATTTATTTAAATTACGGGGATTGGACCGGTATAACTCTGGATCTATGACACAATTTAAGTCACCCCCTAAAATTAGTAAGTGAGAATCCAAAAACGGAAGGTTGCTCAATAATCTGTTTGGGAACTCAGCATCATCGAAATTTGGGGCATATATATTAACCAGAATAACTTTTTTCTGCATTAGTGTTCCAGCAACTATTACATATCTGCCATATTTATCAGCTATTACATCAGTGGGCAAGAATTGGACTGTTTTATTAATCAAAATGGCTACTCCTCTTGATTTGGATTAAAATCTGAGTGGAAAACTTGATCCATCCAAGCACAATGCAATCTATTGTGATCCTTAATGCGAAGATGAGTCTCTTGTAAAAACACCACCGAGGGCTTTAACCGCTTGAGGTGGGAAAAAACTTTTGATCTTTTAACAGGGTGGCCTATGCCCTTGATATTCCAGCTAATGAAACGAAGAGAGGTGCCTGGACCTGTCGTAATGGAGTCTACAGTGGTATTAGCCATTTAAGAAAGTGAAAATAAAAACAACCATAAAGAGCCTCCCTGGTAAGGTCTATTCAGGGGTTCTGGAGAGGAGGGTCCGTCGGATAGTCGAACCTCGGATTAAGAGGAGCAATGTGGTTTTCGTGCTGGTCGTGGAACACTGGACCAGCTCTACACCCTCAGCAGGGTCCTGGAGGGTGCGTGGGAGTTTGCCCAACCAGTTTACATGTGCTTTGTGGACTTGGAAAAGGCATTCGACCGCGTCCCTCGGGGGGTTCTGTGGGGGGTACTCCGGGAGTATGGGGTACCAGGCCCATTGATATGGGCTGTTAGGTCCCTGTACGACCGGTGTCAGAGCTTGGTCCGCATTGCCGGCAGTAAGTCAGGCTCGTTTCCAGTGAGAGTTGGACTCCGCCAAGGTTGCCCTTTGTCACCGATTCTGTTCATAACTTTTATGGACAGAATTTCTAGGCGCAGCCAAGGTGTTGAGAGGATCCGTTTTGGTGGCCTTAGAATCGCTTCTCTGTTTTTTGCAGATGATGTGGTCCTATTGGCTTCATCAGATCGTGATCTACAGCTTTCGCTGGAGCGGTTTGCAGCTGAGTGTGATGCGGCCGGGATGAGGATCAGTTCCTCCAAATCCGAGGCCATGGTCTTGAGCCGGAAAAGGGTAGCATGCCCTCTCCGGGTCGGGGAGGAGGTCCTGCCCCAAGTGGAGGAGTTTAAGTATCTCGGGGTCTTGTTCACGAATGAGGGAAAACTGGAGCGTGAGATCGATAGGCGTGTAATAGAATAATGCGGTTGTAAGGTATTTAAACACTTACTGAGTCTGGCATTATTGTAGATGCGCAGTTTAGCAGACTTTAATCTTGCACAAACTGCCACCAATGCGAGTTCTTCCTTTTTCCGATACTAAATTGTTTTTACTGTGATTAGACAATAAATGTAACTTCACAGGAGACTTCAATTTATATTGGTCTACCAAAAATTAGACCTTTTATTGAAACTATCACAAAAATTACATTAAACATTTGTATCGATATTAGCTCTGATTTAATAACTACGTTGACAAGAATTCAAATTAAAACAAACAGACAGTTGGACCTTTCTGTTGGCACATTACTTGACAGATTAAATGCTTATGAAAAATAAGAAATAGGAGGAAGGAGTACTGGAGCTAAGTTAACTAAAGTTGTTTACTTTGAACCAACCAGGGTGGCAAGCTTTCCCATACGGATCTTAGCTGTACTTCCGACACGTGCAGCATACAAACAACGCCTCTTTACCTGGTGACGAGACGTCTTGCGAGGTGAGGACTGAGAAGTTTGTGGACACTAACGGACTGTGTTGTCCAGTGAGCGTCCAGATGACTTTGTGCGTGTATGACTGGGTCAGACGAGCGGGAGCACGCTTTCACCGGCAGGAACAGACTCCAATCGCACTGGTTGAACTTTCAAAATAAAACTTTAGAAAACAAATTCTTCAGAAAGGAGTGAATGGATCAAAGTAAGGCTTTACTATGATCCCAGCTGAGACGTGGGTCGTTGACACATGACCGGGCCGTCTCCAGCTTTCCAGAGGGAAGCAAGTTGTCAGTTCGTTCTCCTCGAAACTCTAAAGCCAAAAATGCAGGAAGTGCCCTTTAAGAAGGGGGTGTGACTTAGTCACATACTTCCTGCTGATTGGCTGTCCATCACTAGAGAAGGAGTGACTTTGCAAGTGAGTGAGTTTGAGTGACAGATGATAGGGTAGACAAAACATAGAAAACATAAGTGAGAAGATGCAGGTGCATGTGATTTGTTTTGAGAACAGATTCATTGTTTTTAGAAAGGACGGGAGACCGAAAGCAAGCTATGTCTAGCACTTTTCCTTCGAAACAAAAACAGTTCAAACAAATACGAAGGATTGTTCCTTCAACTTTAGACACTTATTCTGCCTAGAGCAGACAGTTCAAAGCACGATCATTCTGAGATGTTCTCTTAACTTTGTCATATTTAAAATATACCAGCTTAGTCAAATCATCATTGAAATGACAAAAATACTGTTTGATCAATTCTGAATTAACACACATTAAAGAGAAAGTTCAATCTGATTAATTAGTGTCCATTAATTCATACTAATTGTAAAAATATAAGTGTCCATTTGTCTCCTTGAGGGCCTCAAGAAGGTGTAACACTGAGAGTTCCAGAGAGATGCAGAGAGGCCCACATCCCATACGGACATGAGGTTGCTATATCACTACAGGCGGATAGGTGCAGCATCCGCAGTGAAGCGGGCGCTGTACCGGTCTGTCGTGGTGAAGAGAGAGCTGAGTCGAAAGGCAAAGCTCTCAATTTACCGATCGATCTACGTTCCCACCCTCATCTATGGTCATGAGCTTTGGGTTGTGACCGAAAGAACGAGATCTCGGATACAAGCGGCTGAAATGAGTTTTCTCCGCAGGGTGTCTGGACTCTCCCTTAGAGATAGGGTGAGAAGCTCAGTCATCCGGGAGGGACTCGGAGTAGAGCCGCTGCTTCTCCACATCGAGAGGAGCCAGTTGAGGTGGCTCGGGCATCTGGTTAGGATGCCTCCTGGACGCCTCCCTGGTGAGGTGTTCCGGGCATGTCCCACCGGGAGGAGACCCAGAGGAAGACCCAGGACACGCTGGAGGGACTATGTTTCTCGGCTGGCCTGGGAACGCCTTGGGATTCCCCCAGAGGAGCTGCTCCAAGTGGCTGGGGAGAGGGAAGTCTGGGCCTCCCTACTTAGGCTGCTACCCCCGCGACCCGACCCCGGATAAGCGGAAGAAAATGGATGGATGGATGGATGG
>JBBPBX010020803.1:16548-43008 GCA_038048925.1 Garcialebias charrua | reverse complement strand
GGGGTACTCTGGGAGTATGAGGTACCAGGCCCTTTGATATGGGTTTTAGGTCCCTTTACGACTGGTGTCAGAGCTTGGTCCGCATTACTGATAGTAAGTCGAGCTCGTTTCCAGTGAGAGTTGGACTTCGTCCAAGGTTGCCCTTTGTCACCGATTCTGTTCATAACTTTTATGGACAGAATTTCTAGGCGCAGCCAAGGTGTTGAGAGGATCCGTTTTGGTGGCCTTAGAATCGCTTCTCTGTTTTTTGCAGATGATATGGTCCTATTGGCTTCATCAGATCGTGATCTACAGCTTTCACTGGAGCGGTTTGCAGCCGAGTGTGATGCGGCCGGGATGAGGATCAGTTCCTCCAAATCCGAGGCCATGGTCTTGAGCCGGAAAAGGGTAGCATGCCCTCTCCGGGTCGGGGAGGAGGTCCTGCCCCAAGTGGAGGAGTTTAAGTATCTCGGGATCTTGTTCACGAATGAGGGAAAACTGGAGCGTGAGATCGATAGGCGGATAGGTGCAGCATCCGCAGTGAAGCGGGCGCTGTACCGGTCTGTCGTGGTGAAGAGAGAGCTGAGTCAAAAGGCAAAGCTCTCAATTTACCGATCGATCTACGTTCCCACCCTCATCTATGGTCATGAGCTTTGGGTTGTGACCGAAAGAACGAGATCTCGGATACAAGCGGCTGAAATGAGTTTTCTCCGCAGGGTGTCTGGACTCTCCCTTAGAGATAGGGTGAGAAGCTCAGTCATCCGGGAGGGACTCGGAGTAGAGCCGCTGCTTCTCCACATCGAGAGGAGCCAGTTGAGGTGGCTCGGGCATCTGGTTAGGATGCCTCCTGGACGCCTCCCTGGTGAGGTGTTCCGGGCATGTCCCACCGGGAGGAGACCCAGAGGAAGACCCAGGACGCGCTGGAGGGACTATGTTTCTCGGCTGGCCTGGGAACGCCTTGGGATTCCCCCGGAGGAGCTGCTCCAAGTGGCTGGGGAGAGGGAAGTCTGGGCCTCCCTACTTAGGCTGCTGCCCCTGCGACCCAACCCCGGATAAGCGGAAGAAAATGGATGGATGGATGGATGGATGTCAGAAAGGGGGAACATCTCTTTCTCTGACTGCAGCTGGGAGGGACACTTTAGGATGACCGAGCTGCCCGTGTGAGCTTTGGGTCTGGGATGGGTCCACAGCAGAACTAGTTGTGAGTAAAAGAGTAACAAAAAACATAATATGCTTTTAAATCAGAGTCTGCAAATGTATTTAATAAAACCAGAAAAAAGAAGTTTGATTTGTTCCTTATTGCTTTTCATGAATGCAAAATGGCAGCTGCTGCTTTCCTAACTTTTATCTCCATCTAGGTGTGCCTGTTGTCACTGATTCTGTTCATAAGTTTTATGGACAGAATTACTCGGTACAGTCAGGGAGTGGAGGGAGTCTGGTATTGTGGCCTCAGGATTTCATCTCTGCTCTTTGCAGACGATGTGGTACGTTTGGTGTTGTTGTGTCGTGATCTCCAGCTCTCACTGGAGTGGTTTGCAGCCGAGTGTGAAGCAGCTGGGATGAGAATCAGCACCTCCAAATCTGAGGCCATGGTCCTCAGTCGGAAAATGGTGGATTGTTCTCTTCGGGTCGAGGGTGAGGTTCTGCCTCAAGTGGAAGAATTCAAGTATCTCAGGTTTTGTTCACGAGTGAGGGAAGAATGGAGATTAGATTGACAGATGAATTGACCAAGTGTCTGCCGTATTGCAAACTCTGTGCCGGTCCGTTGTGGTGAAGAGGGAGCTAAGCTGCAAGGCAAAGCTATCTGTTGACTGATCAGTCTATGTTCCTTCCTCACCTATGGTCATGAACTCTGGGTAGTGACAGAAAGAATAAGATCGTGGATACAGGTGGTTGAAATGAGTTTCCTCTGCAGGGTAACTGCACAAAGTCTGTTGGAGTCAGTCTCCCCACCATCACAGACATCTACACCTCCAGATGCAGGAAGAGAGCCACCTGCATCATGAAAGACCTCACTCACCCAGCACACTCACTTTTTGCCCCACTCCCCTCAGGAAGGAGGTTGAGGAGCATCAAGTGTAGAACCACTAGACTGAGGAACAGCTTCTACCCTGAGGCTGTTAGACTCATGAATAAATAACCAGAATAATCACTGTGAAATATCACATCATGTTGCTGCTGATCTGTTTCATGTTGCTGCTGATCTGTTTCATGTTGCTGCTGATCTGTTTCATGTTGCTGCTGATCTGTTTCATGTTGCTGCTGATCTGTTTCATGTTGCTGCTGATCTGTTTCATGTTGCTGCTGATCTGTTTCATGTTGCTGCTGATCTGTTTCATGTTGCTGCTGATCTGTTTCATGTTGCTGCTGATCTGTTTCATGTTGCTGCTGATCTGTTTCATGTTGCTGCTGATCTGTTTCATGTTGCTGCTGATCTGTTTCATGTTGCTGCTGATCTGTTTCATGTTGCTGCTGATCTGTTTCATGTTGCTGCTGATCTGTTTCATGTTGCTGCTGATCTGTTTCATGTTGCTGCTGATCTGTTTCATGTTGCTGCTGATCTGTTTCATGTTGCTGCTGATCTGTTTCATGTTGCTGCTGATCTGTTTCATGTTGCTGCTGATCTGTTTCATGTTGCTGCTGATCTGTTTCATGTTGCTGCTGATCTGTTTCATGTTGCTGCTGATCTGTTTCATGTTGCTGCTGATCTGTTTCATGTTGCTGCTGATCTGTTTCATGTTGCTGCTGATCTGTTTCATGTTGCTGCTGATCTGTTTCATGTTGCTGTGTTCATTCATTCGTGTTCATCTGCTCACACAGACTCATGTTCGTGCTGCTGTTTGGAGTAATGTTTTTCTATAGTGCTTAGTGTATTTTTAGTTGATGTTTTTCTTAGTTCATATCTTAGATGTTATTACTGTTTTTCTTTTACATTTTATTGTTGAATGTAACTGGGACCCTGTGCACATAATCTCGTTTCATCACATGTACCACATGTGGTGCAAATGACAATAAAGATTCTCTGACTCTGACTCTCCCTTAGAGATAGGGTGAGAAGTTCAGTTATCAGGGAGAGACTCAAGTAGAACTGCTGATCCTCCACATCGAGAGGAGCCAGTTGAGGTTGTTCAGGCATGTCCGACTGGGAGGAGACTCTGGAGAAAACCCCGGACATGCTGGAGAGACTCCCGGTATGTCTCTCAGTTGGCCTGGGAACGCCTTGGAATCCTCCCAGAAGATCTGGAAGAGGTTGCTGTGGAAAGAGAGGACTTGACCTCCCTACTTAAGCGGCTGCCCCCGCGACCCGACTTTGGAATATGGAAGATAACGGATGGATGGATGGATGGATGGATGGATGGATGGATGCTTTTTTATAGAATCCCCATTAGGGATGGGAATTGTGAACCGGTTCTTTTAAAGAACCGGTTCTTAGGAGTTCAATTCCCTGGAATTGTGGGCTGCTTGTCTTAATGATTCAGTTTATCGGTTCTTCTGACTCGTCGTGGTGACGCATTTACGTGATGACATCACAGACATGCACCATATTTGGTATTCAACATGGCGTCGTGGAGGAAGCGGTCAAGCGTGTGGCTTCACTTCACTAAAAAAGACGAGGCCAGGGCTACTTGCAACACATGCAACACGCCGATTACTATAAAGGGCGGAAATACTTCTAACATGAAGCATTTGAGCACTCAGCATGCGGTTAGTTTGAAGAAATGTAACATCTTTAACACGCTGCTAGGTGGTGATGGAAGTGGAGCTAACAACACGTCCTCCTCCGTTTTAAATGTTGCAGCAGGTAACAATAAACTCCTCCAGTTCTTGTCCCTTGTTACCTTTTTGCTGTACTGCTTCCACTGTAGTTTAAAATAATCTCCCTCTCCTGTGATAACATTTAGTTGACGAGGGTTGCCATGATGGATGATGAGAGTAACATCTGGGACAGGCTCAGGGCAGCAGCGGTGGCAGAAAACACTCAGGCAGTAACAACAACAACAGAGACACAGAGGGAGGCAGAAGAGGATGAAGATGATAACTATGTAAGTTTTGTTTTTTGTAATGAAAGATGATAAATTGCATGAATTATTACACTATTTATTTTAAAATTGAAACTTGTGAATTACAAGTTGTGGTTATGTCAATAATTTCAGACGCCTCCCGTAAAGAAGCAAAAAAAGACAGCCCTAGAAGAACTTTTTGAGGAAGAGGACAGCAAGCTTCTGTCTGTGCAGCAGCAGCCCCCCATCTCCACAGCTCAGAGAGTGGATGGAGAAGTCCAACTTTAAGCCAACATGTTAATTTTTCTGCACAAAAATTGCTAGTTTGCCAAAATTTAAAAGGGCGGTTATGTTTTTTGTTGATGTGTTAATGTTAATTAGGAATTCTTTTTTCATACAAGTTCTATTTTTGTTCTGGTAAAAGAGCATTAAAGGTCCACTGACATTAATTTTTTACTATTCATAAAATTGCTCAAAATACATATATTTTATCATTTAAATATGTTTATTTTTGCAAACAAAATGATAAATCACTTTAATTTTGCTTTAAAAGTGATTTTGAACTTCAAGCCGTGTTTAATCATGGGAAATCTGATTACACTCAAACGCACCATATGTGATGTCACACTGGGCAGAGGGCTGTGGTGTCTTTAATAGCGGACAATTTAAAACTGGACGAATTTATCAATCTATGTGAAGATTTGAGCTATTTGTCTTCATTTTGGGAAGCAGAAAATAGTTTGGGTGATGGAACAAGAAACAACAGGATCTAATTTAGGTCTGATGCTGTATCAGACTTACCTTCATGTCGAGATGCTCATACCTGCGCACTGTGACAAGCCCAGAGCTCTGCCCGGTGTGACATCACAGATGGTGCGTTCGCGTGTAATCGGATTTCCCATGATTAAACACGGCTTGAAGTTCAAAATCACTTTTAAAGCAAAATTAAAGTGATTTATCATTTTGTTTGCAAAAACGAACATATTTAAATGATAAAATATATATATACTTTGAGCAACTTCATGAATAGTAAAAAAATCATGTCAGTGGACCTTTAAACACTTCATGCACACAAATGGTTTACCATATTTAATTGCCTAACCCAATGAGAACTGATAACAGAATTGATAAGGAATTGAATCGATAAATTATATCGATAAAGGAATTGGAATTGCCAAAATCTTATCAAATCCCATCCCTAGTCCCCATAGACGTCTGAATATTGACCATTTAAGTTTTAACTTGTGTTTTTCAGAAGAAAAAAATATATATAAAACAGTTTTTCCAAATCAGTTGCTATTTTTCTGATTTTGCATCTGTTCATCTAATTTGAGCTCCTGTTGTGTTTCTTTGAACGTCAACAACTCATATTCCGCTAGCTTATTTCCCCAGTTATTCAGAGTTTACTTCAACAAAAAGTATTTTTGCTTGTCATAAAAGGCTAAATGCTTCATGAAATAGAGATTGTAAAGCTCAGAGTTTTTTTATTTAATTTTTTTTTTTTTACGTGTGATTGCTTGAGATGCTTGAACTGATTAAGGATAAGATAAGGAGTTGTAAAGAGTTAAAGTCCAGAACAATCCAAGGACAGGGAGTGACATCACATTTCGTGTTATTCTGTCAGCTGTGAGTCAGTAAAGATCTGTTCAAAAGTTTACACTCAACAAGTCAATACATTATGTATTAATACAACATACCTTCTTCTCTTTGGTTCTTCTTTGAGCTGTAAGACACAAGAAGATCAGCAATTAGACTATGATCATTCATGGTGACACGATGTCCAGGACTCTGGATCTAACCTGATGGAATGTCTCTCCTGCTCCAGTTGATGTTTTAACAGACAACTGAAAACCACATATACAGTCTACCAGCAGAGGAACTGAACCTTTAACTTATTTGTGTCTTTGAGGGTTCTTGCACTTTTTTACTCAAATTTTCACATTGTCTTAACACTTTCCAGGGACATTTTTTATGTTTAAACACAAATATTCCTTTTCACTGAAAATGACTACAAGCTGACTACAAGACTTTTATTTTCCAACAGGCTACTCATAGTTGGAATACAGAAGACAATAGTAATGTTTTTTATTCATTAATTTTTTATTTTCTTTCTTGATTTATTCATTTTACATTTGTTAAAAGAAAAACCTTCTTACATGTAATATTTAAAAGCAAGAAAAAACATAAAATGAAAGGTGGCAGGAAGAAGAAGAAATCTTATTATACCTGCCCCTTTTTTCCAAAACAAAAAACAAAATCAATACAAACAATTCACTCCAACAATAGTCATCAATAAGCAATCGAACCAAAAGAGTAACTCATTTCAATTCTAAAATATTCTAGTACAATAACAATTTAAAGAAATTTTTAGTATTTTGTTAACAATTTAGTTTTAATCATTTTTTTAAACACAAGCACTGATTTTGCAGATTTAACTTCATTACCTAAACCATTCCACAAATCAACTCCCTGTATTGAAACAGACCGTCCTTGTTCTATACTGAGGTTTTGCAAAAATCTCAGTTCCCTTAAGACTATAGCAGCTCGTCCTCTTTACAAATTTCATTTGAACATTTGAAGGCAGTACATTATTATGGGCTCTATACATTACCAACAAAATATTGTAGTCCACTAAATCATAAAACTTTAGCAACTTAAGTTGTTGAAATAATATATTCGACGGATGACAGTAAGGCTTTCTTGTAATAATTCTCACAGCTATTTTTTGTAAAATAAAAATAGGCTTCATTATGGTTTTACACACCTTTCCCCAAACTTCAACACAATAAATTAAATGTAGAACAAAAATTGCATTATATAACAGATACAGAGCTTTATCATTCAACAAATCTTTCACTTTGTAAAGCACCGCAGTAGATCTAGATAACTTAAGTTTAAATAAATTTATATGCTGTTTCCACGACAGTTTGTCATCAATAACTACCCCCAAAAACTTCACCTCGCTTATCAACACCATCAATTTTAAAAGAAAATTCCATTGTATTTTTTTTTTATTATTAAATAACAATAACACGGGGCGGCCGTGGCGTAGTGGTAAGGGCAGTCGTCTCCCGATCGGAAAGTTGGCGGTTCGACTCCCGGGACCCGCACCATGTGTCGTTGTGTCCTTGGGCAAGACACTTAACCCTGAGTTGCTCCTGGTAGGACTGGAAAGCACCTTGCATGGTAGTCTGCCACCACCGGTTTATGAATATGTGTAGCACTTTGAGATTTTCAGTAATGAAAAGTGCGTAATAAATTGAATTTATTATTATTATTATAATTTGTTTTATCTAGGTTTAATGATAGTTTGTTCAATTTAAACCAAGTTTGTAAATTTAACAAACTCCATTTTTAACAACTCAGATATTGATTTCAAATCACTACCAAAATAAAAAAAAAGTTGTATCGTCAGCAAAGAGAACACATGTTAGAAGTCCAGACACCTTCACTAGATCATTCACATACAAAATAAACAACTTTGGTCCAAGTATTGAGCCTTATGGGACTCCACATGTGATCTTGCAGAGGTTTGATCGTATGCCGTCAATTTGTACAAACTGTTGTCTATCTTTCAAATAACTACACACCCACTGTAGTGCTAGTCCTCTAATACCATACTTGTTCAATTTATTAGTGAGAATGGTGTGGTCAATTGTGTCAAATGTTTTCTTTAAATCAATAAACAGACTTATACAATGTTGCTTTTGATCAATGGCTGTGGTAATTTGTTCCGTTAGTTCCATAAGAGCCATGGATGTAGAATTTTTAGATCGAAAACCATATTGACTGTCACTTAAAATATTGCATTTATCAAGAATTTTATCTAATCTGGTTACAAATATTTTTTCTAGAATTTTGGAAAATTGTGGCAACAATGATATTGGTCTATAGTTGTTAAAGATGCATTTGTCACCATTTTTAAAGATAGGGATCACCTTTGCTACTTTCATATTTTCAGGAAATACACCCGTGGAAAAAGACAAATTACATATGTATGTAAACGGTTCAATAACAAGACTTATTATGTCCTTTACAACCATCATGTCCATATCAACCTAGTCCTTAGATTTTTTATCTGCAAATGTTTTAACTACTATCAATATTTCTTCCTTATCAATTTCATGTAGAAACATAGGGCCTCATGCACAAACATGTTCATATTTTTATCCTAAATTTCTCTTACTTTTGTTCGTACGAAGCATTCGTACGAACATGCAACGTCAGATTCAACAAACTCTTCTATCCTCAGGAAAAGTGTGTAAATGAGCTGCGTACGTATGATGAATTCCACCTGTTCTATCAACCTGCGCATGCACGCGGAGAGGTTATTTACATAATTCCCACCCCTCAAAACACCATATAAGGCTACGTTTCCTGCCTCGGAGGCAAAACGTGTTCGTTCATAAAATGACAGCGAAAAGTAAAAAGAAGAACTCTACCGGTGCAGAGATTGAAGTTCTGCTCTCTGAGGTCAAGAAAAGAAAATCTGTCCTTATTAGCAGCGTCACTCATGGGATTAAAGGACCAGCTAAAGCCAAAGAATGTTTCTTTATAATAAATGTGGATCTTAAAATATACACATGTCCTGGTGGCTCACTGGGTAAAGCATTGCACTGTTATCGAGACCTCGTGGTAGGGATGGGGCAGATCCGATCCAGTATCGGTATCGGTATCCGATACCAGCATTATTTAAGTATCGGGTATCGGATCAAACCTGCCGATACTTTTCCGATCCAGCTTCAAAGAGCACTTGTGTTCAATCACAATCTGTGACTGCCCTTTTTAACATTGTGTGAGATAAACCCAATGAAGACACTCTTAAGCCTTACAATAAGGGGGTTCCCTATTGTAAGGCTTAAGAGTGTCTTCATTGGGTTTATCTCACACAATGTTAAAATGAATAGTTTGGGTGCAAAAGTTTCATTATACAGAGTCAAATACCTGAACAGTATCGGATCGGGAAAGTATCGGTATCGGTCGATACTGAGTTAATAAGTATCGGTATCGGATCGGAAGTGAGAAATGTGGATCGGTGCATCCCTACCTCGTGGGTTCAATTCCCACAAGGTATGACTATTTTTTTCCCTTCTTTCTTTAGATTATTTATTCATTCCAGATTAATAAGACTTTATGCTTCATTTCTTGTTGTATTGTAAATAGTTTTCTTGTGTTTTTTAAATCTGGAATGTATTAAAAGGAGAAAAAAAACGTTGTCCCATGTGGGAATTGAACCCATAAGGTTCAGAACTGCGACGCAACGCTCATCTCATTGAGCTATCTGAGATCTATGACTGCAACAGGAGGTCAATGTAAAGTATGCGTTACCGAAGTCTGCGTTACCGAGACAAATTAAACTTAAATTAATTCATAATTTAAGTTGGTTTCAGTTTGAGATCTTCATATTAATATTGTAGTGTTAGAAAACGGCATTGATAACAAATTGATTTTAATTTAAATACTTTAATCCGTTAGTCATTATTGCATTTAAAATTATAATTCAACTTCAAACAGAACCTATTGTCAAGAACAGGTGCGTGACTTTTTAAAACTCTAAATATTTTCTAAATAACGAAATATGAAGTTATTAGTGGAGGAATTCCGTCTGGATGACAGCAGACCGACTGCTCGTAAAATATACGACAGGTCCGGACCACTCGTAAATTTTGTTTGTATTTGAAAAAAATCTTAGGATACGAAAACATTGTTGAATGCCACAAATGATCCTAAATCACTCTTACGCACAGTTTAAGAACGAATCTGTGAGTACGAACGGTTCGTGCATGAGGCCCATAGTGTTTTCACAACCTTTGATTAAGTGACACACATCCTTATCAACTAATGGAATTGTTTTTGCAAGGTGTGGTCCCACGTTCACAAAATAATTATTGAATCCATTTACAATTTCATGTTCTTCTTGTATTTCATTATTTTCATCCACAAAATACTGAGACAAGCTCATATTATTTTTGCGTTTGTTCAAAACACTGTTCTTCACTCTCCAAGTTGCTTTCATATCACCATTTGTTTTATGTAATAGTTCACTGTAATATTCTCTCTTTTGTTTTTTTATAATTCCCATTAATTTATTTTTATACTTTTTGTATTTATTTTCTGCCTTAGGAGTTCTGTTTTTCAAGAAACAAGAATACAGATAGTTCTTTTTCTTGCATGCATTTTTCAATCCTGTCGTCATCCACGGTTGATCGATAGTACGTTTCTTAGTATGATTTTTTTGCACACAATTTTTTGTCTACAAAACATCCAAAATGTTCATAAACTCATCATATGATTTGTTTACGTCATCCACATACACATCATTCCAATTTTGTTTTTTCAAGTCATCTTTAAATCTATCTAACGATTTTTTAGATGTGTTTATTATTATTTTCGCTCTTATAACCGGTCTTGTAATACTATCTTCTTTATTATAAATTGTAAAAACTGGTAAATGATCAGTCAAATCAGCCATCAAAATACCACTTATTATTTTGTCATCTGTTAAGTTTGGGAAAATATTATCAATTGTTGTGGAACTGTGTGTTGTTATTCTCGTTGGATTTAATATCAAAGGAAATAAATTTAAACTGTACATTGAATTTGTGAAAGTACTGATGTTATTAGAGTCAGTCTTATTACCTAGATCAATGTTGAAGTCGCCACATAGGAAAACTGATTTGTTTCCTCTCTTTTCTAACAACTCCAGGATTCTATCAGTGAATAACTCTATATTTGAACCAGGTGATCGATAAACACAGCTTATTATGAAGTTTTTGTTATTTTTGTTTATTATTTCTATAGTTATCATTTCCATTAAATTATCTACAACTATAGACATGTCACCAATTTGTTTGCATTTTATTTCACTGTTGATAAATAGAGCTACTCCTCCACCCTTTTTTATTTCTATTTTTATAATACAATTCATATCCTTCAATATAAGCATTATTTATGTTTTCATCATTCAGCCATGTTTCGGAAAGTGCTATTATTGTAAAAGTTTTGTTTAATTTTTTTAAGTAAGCTGTTATCTTTGATATACTTGCATTGATACTTGTAATTAAAGTGAATAATGGAGAGACTTCCATTTATTATTTTAATGTTATCGAACTGTTTTTCATTATAATATTTACTTTCATTTATAAATGGAAATACATTTTTTTTCAATTACATCATCAACATCATATATTTTTAATTCTGATTCATTGCACATCATCATAGTGTAATGTATTTGTTCGTCAGACTGTTCATTTTGTAGATGTTATTGAGAAATAACTCTTGATTGTACTTATCCATCTCGTAATGACATCTAAAGCTTTTCCAAGTCCGCTAATTCCTTTATCATTTTAGGTTGTGAACCTTCCTGCACTTTGATCCATATTTTCCCGTTTTTCGTCCATGATGATACTATTTTATTATGTTTTCTTAACATTCTTGCTTCCCGTGCTATAATACAATTTCTCTTTGTTAAATGTTCATTTATGTAAACTCTTGTTCCCTTTAATTTTTTTTGCCAGCATGATTATTTTATTTCTTGTTTTTCTACTGATGAACCTTACGACAATTACTGACTTTAATTTTCCAGTTGTACTTGGTAAGTAAACAACACCAACAAAACAACTTCTATTGAACATTTAAGTAAATGTTCTGGTCCCAACCACAAGGTTCAGGTCTCCATCATTCAAACATGACTGTCATTCTGGTAAATGACAGCATCTATTAGTGAAGGGATCATATCTGCTGTGTGTATGAAAAATAAACAAAAATAACATCACATTGTTTCAGAAGCTTGGTTTTTTTGGTGAAAGTCATATGATCAACTTTTGGTCTGAGACAGGTTGAAGGTTCAACACTTCGACAGAACAGAAACTACTTTGTCCCTCACAGATTTGGTTCAAAAGAAAGTGAATCATTGAAATATTTCTCATAAGTTTTGGTGGCAAAATTGCACAAAACAAAACAAACGTTTCTGTTTGAAGAGGAAACCTGAAGCCGAATGCAGAACACGGAGAAGTCAAAGGAAAAAATTAATTTATGTGAAAAAGAAAACAAAAGGCTGACAAAGAAGCAGAAAAACACAAAAAGCTTTCAGAAAAACTTAAATGAAAAGCATGAAAATCAACAAAATTCACAAGCAAAGACTTCTAGAAGCCCCAAAGGAAACTACATCACTACATCAAACTACATCAAGGGCTTGAAAGCACAAATTCAATTTCAATTCAGTTTATTTATTTAATACCATATCACAACGAAGTTGTCTCAGGGCACTTTGCAGGAACATTCACAGACATAGAAAAGCCAATTGGTAAAGTTATCTATCTAAAGAAACAGCAGGCTCGTTGAATCTTCACTTTGTTGCAGTCTCCCATTCTGAGCAAGTACAATGGCAACAGTGGAAAGGAAAAACTCCCTTTTAAAAAGAAGAAACCTCCAGCAGACATAAGTGAGAACAGGACACAAGACTGATGAGAGAGACACGACACCTGGGGAGAGACACCGAGGCTCAGGTGGGAGTGGGAGGAGCAGGAACAGTGAGGTGGAAAACAGGAAGGTGAAACAAAGGTACACAAAGTACCAGCATCACAGAAAAACAAGTAAACAACAACAACAACACAGGTACGCAATGTATCAGAACTACAGAACAACAAGTAAACAACAACGCAAAACACAACAGCTCCTCACGATGCAATGGTTTTACTCTGAGTACCTGACACTGCCAGATGGTATGTTGTAGTGGTGGGAAAGGTATACACACTTTCAGTGATCTTAGTTTGTTGTATGCTCCCAACTGGCACAACTCTACATTTTTTAAGCTATTTTCAAACAAACCAAATATGTCAAGACAAAACCTTATCATTGGTGGTGACACAAATAGTGTGCTTTCCTCTCTTGTCCGTAGTTCGATGGGAAAAACTACCCTGACTCAATCAATCAACTCATTTCTTAAATATCCTGATGCATGCTCATTCCTTAAATCTTATGACATGGCTGTTTGATGCTTCCGTAACCCTACTTCAAGAGTAAACTCATTTTTTTCACCAGTTCATAAAGCATACTCCCGAATTGACTACTTGTTCCTTGATAAACAAATTCTGCCTTTAGTGAAAGAATGTGACTATGGGGCCATGGGTATTTCTGACCATGGTCCACTTATTATGAAAATGCTTATCCTGGTCACAAAATCTGTTTATTGTTCCTGGAGACTCAACTCCTTACTCCTGTCTGAGGAAGACTTTATTACATTTCTAATGTCTGAAATTGAATTATTTCTTGAATTAAACCGAACACCACGGATGACACTCTGTACTGTCTAGGCAGCATTAATGGCCTTTCTGAGGGGTCAAATTATCTCTTACTGTGCAAACAAAAATAAAACAAGTTTGGTATGGCTAAGACAGTTAAAAGATTAGATAATACAATTAGACAAAGAAAATATCTGCTCCCCCTCACAAGATCTGATGAAAAAATATTTGTTACTTCAAACTGAATTTAATTATCTACTCAGCAGGCAGAATATCTAATTTCTAAATCCAGATATGGTCACTATGAACACAGTGAAAGTGCTGGGCATCTGCTCGTGTATCAGCTATGATGACAGTCAGCTAACAAAACCAATAATGAATAACGATCAAGGAACTGCATGTCATGGCAATGCTGGAACTAATACATGTTTTAGTAAATTTTACCAATCATTACAACTGCTTGGGTCCAGCAATTCAAATCTCTGCCCCTAAAAGTCCAAAGTCATTGCACATTTTTCTTTTGATTATTTATTAAAAATGTAACGAGAGGAGACGTTGTCCAGTGTGTGGAGTGGATATTACAGCTGCAGCAGCGCACCAGCTCGTGCACATGCTCCTGCCCAGTAGAGACATGGATGGCATTTCCTGCGAGGATCATGTGCCTTCATTGATATGACAAGCCAAGTGACCTATTAATAGTCATACATGTGGTAACAGTAGCTATTAATGGGCCACTTGGATTGCCATGCATTACACACAGGACTGTCTCCAGACAACTCTGAGCACGCACAACTGCTGATGTGAACTCACCCATATGTTTCAGACATAACAAATAAAAACATTTAGTTACAGTAAAAAAAAAATACAGCAAGAGAAATGTTTGATGTGTATTATTCACATTAATCACATATCAAAATAACGGTGCTAATACGTCAAAATAACAGCAATCAAAATGTCGAAAAGACAATCCAATTTACTTTTATTAAATAAATGGATGGATGGTTCTTAGTTGGACAACTTAGAAGGCAGTCCAATTGAGGACGTAGCAGCAGGAGCAACAACGTGCAGGAATGAATTCAGCAGAGAAGAGTCCAGCTCTGAAGTGTGTGTGTGTGTATGTGTGTGTATATGTGTGTGTGTGTGTGTGTGTATGTGTGTGTGTGTGTGTGTGTGCGTGCGTGCGTGTGTTTGTGTGTGTTAAAATAGGCTGCACCAAAATGTAGGAAATAGATTCAGATTCAGTCAGTTTATTATTGCCATTGTCAATGAACAGGAAAGACTAGGAACTTGCTTTGGCATAAAGCTAAACCCGCGCTGCAGCTAGACTCTGTCGTGTTCTGAACTCTTCCACTGCTGCTCACTTTTCATCTGCTTTTAATCAGAACTGTACCATCCCAGAGACCAACAACACAGAGGCCCTCAGCTCATGGTTTCACTCCACCTGCCCAACGGTTCTGGATTCTGTGTGTCCGTTAAANTAACTTTGGCTTCTCTGAAGACAAACCGCTAAAATATAAAGTTTTAAATGGCTAAATTGGACGGATCGCGTTTGTATCTTGTCCATTGTAAACAAGGTGCGCAGTTGACGCGAGTCTGGAAGTGACGTCATAATCGCGCGACGGGAAACCCCGTATTTATCGTGTGAAAAAAAAGGCGCTAATTTTAAACTGTTTTTGAGAGGAATTTTAATTAATTTAACATTGTTTTAGCAAAAACGATCAGAGGTCAATCTTAATATATATATATGTTGTGCCATTTTATGGAAAGTTAAAAGATGATGTCAGTGGAGCTTTAAAGTGATTGGTTCTGTTCTCAATTCACCACAAACTAACTGCATTGAACCCTCATCTGCTGCATGTGAAAACTTTCTATATTTATTTGTTGAGAAAGTCAATTCCACCAGGGCCCAGATCTCACCTTCTGCTCATGACCCGGCTGTTTTTGACACCTTTGAACCTGTGACTCTGTCGTCTCTGCAGGAGGTGTCAGTCACTTGCAGCCAACAGGTTCACCAAGTGATGCTGTTCCTCCTCGTTTACTCAAAGAGGTTTTCATCACTGTAGCTCCTCCAGTCCCCCCTGAACAGGTCTGTCCTCTGCTGTGGTCCCTGAACATTTTAAACATGCAGCTGTCCAGCCTCTCATTAAAGCTGCAGTTTCTGTAGTGCAGTCTGTAAGTTTTCTAAAAATATATTTTAACATATTTCTTCACTCTGTCACTATCTCCTGACTGACTGATGTTAGACAATCTCTGAAAAAACTATTGTCCCCTTGCTTCTCTAAAAGCATTTCTAAAAAGCCAAAGTGACCCGCCCTTAACCAGCCAATAAAAACAGAGTTTTTAACCAGCCAATAAAAACAGAGTTTTTAACCAGCCAATAAAAACAGAGTTTTTAACCAGCCAATAAAAACAGAGTTTTTAACCAGCCAATAAAACAGAGTTTTTAACCAGCCAATAAAACAGAGTTTTTAACCAGCCAATAAAAACAGAGTTTTTAACCAGCCAATAAACAGAGTTTTTAACCAGCCAATAAAACAGAGTTTTTAACCAGCCAATAAAAACAGAGTTTTTAACCAGCCAATAAAACAGAGTTTTTAACCAGCCAATAAAAACAGAGTTTTTAACCAGCCAATAAAACAGAGTTTTTAACCAGCCAATAAAACAGAGTTTTTAACCAGCCAATAAAACAGAGTTTTTAACCAGCCAATAAAAACAGAGTTTTTAACCAGCCAATAAAACAGAGTTTTTAACCAGCCAATAAAACAGAGTTTTTAACCAGCCAATAAAACAGAGTTTTTAACCAGCCAATAAAAACAGAGTTTTTAACCAGCCAATAAAACAGAGTTTTTAACCAGCCAATAAAACAGAGTTTTTAACCAGCCAATAAAACAGAGTTTTTAACCAGCCAATAAAACAGAGTTTTTAACCAGCCAATAAAAACAGAGTTTTTAACCAGCCAATAAAACAGAGTTTTTAACCAGCCAATAAAACAGAGTTTTTAACCAGCCAATAAAACAGAGTTTTTAACCAGCCAATAAAACAGAGTTTTTAACCAGCCAATAAAAACAGAGCTTCTCACTAAACAGAGCTCCTAACCCACGCCCCCGCTCCTAACCCAGCCCCCCCGCAGCGGCCGCGCAGGTTCTCGTTGAAATAATTGCAAAGCGATGCAAAACTGTTTTGTATGTGACACAAATGTATTAAATTCCCCTTCTTCATCCCTGATCTGGACTTTTCTTTTGTTTTTTTGCCAAAAGTCAAGTGATCGCTTCCTCCTCCGCTGACTCATGACAGAAACATTGAGGAAATGAATGAATTTGTCACGAGCGAATTAAACTCATGTCCAACGTGGGCTCTGCAGATTTCATGGTGTTCTGGTGTGCTGGACCAGCGCTCCCTGTTTTTATTTTATTTTTTAGAACGTTTTATTAACATATAAACACAGAACTTCGCAGCGGCTGACAGGACATGCAGTGGAGGCGGAGCATTCGGAAGCAGAGCTGAATTTCACCGAGAGCAAGAGGGAGCAGAGCCATATATGGCTCTGAGGGGGAGGGACCAGAAACGTGTCTCTGTTCAAAATTTTCCTAAATTCCAGAAATTACATATTGCACCTTTAAGAAACCCACTCTGGACCCCACTGTTCTTGCTAACTACAGGTCGATCTTCAAACTGCCATTTCTTTCAAAAATGCTCGAGAAGGTTGTGTAAAGTAACTGAATGTCCACACACTTGTTCAACTTGCTAAACATGCTAAACTCTCTGCCTGCTCTGCCTCCCCTCCCATTTGAACTGCCTTAACACAAAAAACTTTCTCACACATTACCACACAACACAAAGATTTTAATGGTGCATTCAGACCTAACAGCGTTTCAACGGCAGGAGCGTCCAGTTTACATGCAAAGTCAATGGGGGACGCGCTTCCAGCCACGTCTTGGCGTCGGGCGTCACGTCGCGTGCGTGTTGAGCGTGCTGGAAAGCGTTTTCCGTGCACGTGAACCGGCTTCAGCCTCCAAACCACGCATTCAACATGCTGAAGATTTCGCCGTTCAAACTTTCAAACGCCGCTCAACTCTACCTGATTGGTTGGTGTGTCAACCAATCAGGGAGAGTCGGGGGGAGAAGAGAGGGGGAGAGTCCCTATGTGACGCGGAAACGAGGGGGCGCGCGCACTATGTGACGTATTGTTTGTGGGACACAGAAAAGACCCGCGAGGTCGTGTACTATGGAAGAGAAACTCATTGTAGCTGTGTGTTCGCGACAAGTCCTTCACGACCAGTCAAGTCTGCTCTACAGAGACGGAAATAAAAAGCTCCTCGCCTGGCGGAGTGCGCAGGACTCTGTATACCGGTAAGCTCCTCCCACACACCCAGCAGCTGTTTCGCGTTCTGGCGTTCTGGTCCAAGTAGGTCTGGACACCAAGTGCGTCCACTTGCGTGCGTGACGAGCTTTTTGGAAGTTGAAACGCTGTTCGGTCTGAATGTACCATTACACTGGACTCTGTGTCATCAAACGGGTTATTCACTAAACTCTCGGTCATGTGCTCATTCAGTTTGCACTACTTCTCATATTTGCACTAATGTTTGTATTACATTACTGCCTATAGTCATACTACTGTTTACATTCACTGTTTACATTTATTAATACTGTTTACATTTACGCTACTTTTATATCTACACTACTGCTGATACATATTCAGTATTCTCTGACCAGCCTTATTTAAGGATGCCATTCATTCATTCAACCTTTATTTAGTCAGGTAAATCTTTTGAACCTCATGGGCTCATTTACGAAAGCGACCTGCTAAAACTAAAGAACAATGAACAGCAGTGGTAGAATTTCCTTAAACAATAAACAATAAACAAACAAACAATAAACAATAGAAAACAAAAGAGAGAAAAAAAAATTTTTTTTTTTTTTTTTTTTAACAAAGTATCAAAAAACTAGCAAAACATTATAAGGTAGACATATAAAATCAAAGACAGGAACAAATCTGCATTGGTTTTTGCCAGGATTCCAACAGAATCCTGGCATGGATGCCCAATGTGCCTTACTGCATATGCCACTTTGCCTCTATACCAACATCAACTACCTCATACATATACTGTGTACATTAACTCATATGCTGCTTTGCCACTCTTTGCAAATGTCAATGCTAGAACCTTCAGTTTATTTTATAGATATACTTTTTATACTTTTTTTATACTACTATGCAAAAACTCAGGACAGTATTACACTTTTATTATTTCATTTTATGCTTATGTTCATTAAATGTTTAGTGTTTTAGTGTTGGTGTAAATTTTCATACTTTTATACTACTATGCAAAAACTCAGGACAGTGTTACACTTTTACTATTTTATGCTTATGTTTATTAAATGTTTCAGTGTTTTAGTGTTTAAATGGTTACTGTTGCACCGAGGGACTGAGAGAAACAATTTCAATCCTGTGTATGTCCTGTACATATTGCAGTTCTGACAATAAAGTTGACTTTGACTTTGAACTTTTACCAGAACTCTTCTTTATGTCAGCTCAGAACCAACACAGCATATAACATGAGCAGCAGGATCGAATAACATAGATCACTCAGCTGGCGTTACTGTCAAGTTCTTTGGGTTTTTATCTTGTGCATTCCCCACTTGAAAAGGATAGCCTCTACATTGAAGTTATAAAACAGGATTTCACTCATTGAAGCCTTGATATTTGTTGATCCACATTTATTGAAGGTCTAAGGGTTCTTGGGCAGGCAGTTAGTTATCTGCAGTTAGCTTCAGTTAGCTTCAGTTCAGCTTCAGTTCAGCTTCAGTTCAGCTGAAAACCCTCAAAAGAAAATACAAAAACGGCTATTACTCGCTTAAAATAACAAAATAAACATAACAAAATAAACATATTGTGACATTATTTTCAACAATTTTTTCAACTATATAATTAGCACATTTACCAAAATGTTTGTTCATTTTTTTCCTCATATCTAAAGCACTTTAGCCGTAATTCTACACATGACTAAACAAATATATGACTACATAAATAAATAATCAATCTGAATTAAATACATGTTTGGATAAATATTTCCCTAAACAAATCCCCTAGTGCTTTTTCAACATATCTCTACCAAATCATACATTGAACTCCAAGTGTATTTTCTTCTTTTACTTTTCCTTTTTTTTTCTTTTTACAAATATATTTACAAAATACTTAACCACACAAGTATATTTACAAAGTACTTAACCACATGAAACATAACTCTACTCCACACTACAATCAAGAGGAGAATAAAAAGTCCATGCACTGCTTTGTGCTTACCGGCTGTCCTTCATAGGTTGCAGTAGGCTGTTTGCACAGATTTACCTTCAGGTGAGCTGGTTCTGCAGTCTCAGTCCAAACAAGAGTGACAGATCTGTCACCTCCAGATATACCTGCTTACTTTGATTGCTAATTGGTCCCACCTGGGCCTCCTCACTGAGCAGCAGACAGGAGTGACAGGGAGGAGCAGCAGCCAGGTAGTTTGCCAGAACACCTCCCACTCGATCTTTCCACGGAATTCCTGGAAAGACCGCAGAATCATTTGCAGCAAACTACATGTCAGTTCTAGACTTGAGACTTGACTTGACTTGGACCGTCGTTGACTTGAGACTTGATTTGGACCGTCGTTGACTTGAGACTTGACTTGGACCGTCGTTGACTTGAGACTTGACTTGGACCGTCGTTGACTTGAGACTTGACTTGGACCGTCGTTGAGTTGAGACTTGACTTGGACCGTCGTTGACTTGAGACTTGACTTGGACCGTCGTTGACTTGAGACTTGACTTGGACCGTCGTTGACTTGAGACTCACGCATGGGAAGGTAGGAGGGGAACTGCCATGCCGTCGTCTCTGAAACCATGAATTCTCCCACCACAGACTAGTAACCCTGTCTCTGCTTCTTGGTACACCACCAAACGGTCTGTGGTGGTAGCAGGGAGGGTCAACCCCTCTTGGGCAGCGTGACAAATCTCCCTGAACGCATCATGACGTTCGGTGGCAGTGATGACCCCATTTGTTGGCACCACCTCCCACTTTGGTGTCTTTATGGACTTGTTTCCGGATATGAATTTTCTGACTGCTCTCCACACAAAAGCAATAGTTTTGACCAAGCGCATTAGGTTACTAAAGCGTCTTTCATCAATCAAGTATTTGACAGTTGCACCGGCAGGAAATGTCCGCTTAGGACTTTGCATACTTTTCTTCGCTTGAGCTCTAGTGAGTACTGCTACAAATGACTTCTTTTGCATGCTGTTAATGCTTTCTCGGGCAGCCGCAGACACCTCTTCTGCTGACATGATGGGCCACTCACCCTCAGGGAGATATAAGAACTTTGGCCCTTGCTGCCACTCTGAATCGGCATCAAGTTCTTTTGGCCCAGCTCCTCGAGTGACAATGTCAGCCACATTGAGTTGTCCAGGGATCCACCACCAGTCTTGTAATCGTGTGCTGCTTTGAATTTCTCCAATCCTATTAGCAAAGAAAGTCCGGAACCCATAGCTCTCACGCTGGATGGCTCCAAGAATCGTTTGGCTGTCCAGCAAATGGTACCACTGGCTGACTTTGATCTGCGAATGCAGCTCAAAATATTTTTTAAGACGGCTTGCAAAAACTGCACCACAAAGCTCTGCTTTGACTGCATCTCCTTTCTGGTCTAGAGGTGTCAGTTTTGCTTTTGACTCCACCAGTCGAACTGTTATTCGCTTGAAGTAGTTCCACCGTAGGTAGAGAACAGCACCATACGAATTTTCGCTGCCGTCTGAAAAGGTGACTGCAATGGGTTCAGCTGTAGCATCTGGAGGAGTGAGGGCTCTTGTGAACTTTATTTTACTTAGCTGGACGTACTTCTCAAATAGATCCACTGCATCTCTGTGGAGTTCATCAGATAAGGCAAGGTCCCATGTATCTTTGACGATGTCACACCTTGGTTTTGCCTCCTGGAATGCTCTTCGAACCAAGATGGTTCCTTTTTGTTTTGCTGGTGTAGTCAAGCCGATTGGGTCATATAAACCAGCAACTTGACTCAACAATTCCCGTCTTGTCAATGGGTCTGGTGTTTTCATTTGTACTTCTTCGAGCAGTAAATCATGGCCGAGTCTCATTTTTTTCTTCCGCTTTGAGAAGTTGATTTTTACCATGACGTACAACTTGTCCTCGTCCGCGATGTAGCCGAGGCCAAGTGCCTTGTTGTCTTCCTCCTTTAGTTGGTTTGGTAGGGCAATCATCTTTGGTGATGCCTTCCTTTCCTCTCCTTTACTTTGACCTGAGAAGACCCACGGCTTCAGCTCAAATCCTCCTGCTTTTAGAATAAACTCAACCTTCTTTGTGATGACCTCAAGTCTTTCACGACAGTTGTGGGATGTTAATATGTCATCAACATAGCTGTGCTCATGTAATACTTGACACTCATCCAGATGGTTGAATTGAGGTAGGTTTGCCGTCTCCCTCATGGCGAGTTGCGCTATACAACCTGCTGGTTTGTCTCCAATGTTTATCCTTGTGATTGCGTACTCTGTTGAGGGATCTTTGAGCCATGGGTAGCTCGCATGCCAATGAGGACCATCAGTGTGGTCATCAGTACCAGCATATGTCAGCCCACTCTTCACCACTTCTAACCCTCTTTCTTCAGCCAAAGTCATTTCTTTGCCACCAGGCTGGCAATTGCCACAGCGGCAGCCTCCGCATCTCGGGGTGCAAGCAGCACCTATACTATCCCACTTCTTGCACTCAAGAAAATTATGAGTGGTAGCAGCAGAGCTAAAATGCTTGTTGGTAGGTAAGGAGCAGACATGTTCTTTATACATCATTGCAGCAGTTCTCATAGACCTTGCAAAGTGCGTTTTGGATTTGTGCGCTGTAATTGTAGCCTCTTCAAACAGCTCAGGGTGTGTTCCTGCAACCGTCTTTCCCAATGGTCCGTCCCATAATACAAGATCTCCAACAGCGCATATCTTCTGTGGAACCAGACGCCCTTCTTTATGGCTTATTAACAGCTGTATTTCCTTTGGTCTCTCTAGTTCACTGAGAGGGACACCAGGGAAGAACTTTTGCAGTGTTTTGGCACTCACATGTTGGTGGATATCTGCAATGTTGTCTAAACCATAGCAGAGGAGTTGGTGGGACCTGAAATTTCCCCTTTCTGTTTTGACTCGGATCTTTAGGAGGTAACGTCTTGTAGTAACTTGAACTTTCATTCCTCCCACACCGTGGACAACAAGGGTTATAGCTTCACTTCTCAGGTTTAATCGATCAGCTGCTTTATGCGTTATATAATTTGTATCTGATGCTAGATCAATTAGGGTCCCAATTTTTTGTCCTGCATTTGCTGTGACCTCTAATAGCATCATAATGACAGGCCACTCCACTAAAGCATTCTTTGATAGAAGGTTGGGCTGATTAGACACAAGAGATGTTTTAGCCACCACGTTACAGAAAACATGGCGGCACTTTTCTGCCTGTTCAGGTGGGAGGCTTTTAATAAAGTCTTGTTGGGCCTGAGTGTAACGGTCTCCTACATCACCTCCCACTGTGCTGTCTTTGTGCTTCTGAACAGAAAGGCCTTTAGACACTTCCGCCCTTGGGCAAAGATAATAATGGTGCTCTGCAGTGTGTTGCTCTTTGCAGTCTGGTCGCCTGCACAGGAAATCAGTTTTACAGTATCCAACTCCACTGTGAACTTCAAGACATTTTTTGCAGGCCCCCAGCTTCTTGACAGCTTCCTTCTTTTCTGACAGCTTAAGCGTACGAAATTTTTGGCAAAAATACAGCCTTTTCTTGTGCTTTGCGTCTCCACAGACCACACAACCTTGATTTCTTGTGCTTTGCGTCTCCACAGACCACACAACCTTGAGATATGTTTGTTGGTTGGGCAGCTGTTCTGGTCCGGGCTTGCCGAGGTTCAGACCTTGGTTTTGACTCCTCCTCCTTCAGTTGATCCAGCTTTTCATAGATGGCTTCTTGACCTTTAAGAAATGTCAGGAGGTAGTCAAATCGTTTGTCCTCTTCAGCCTCTCTCCCTTTGCTGGCTACGTGGAGAAGCCATTCCTTTTTCAGACCATCCGGAAGTTTACTCTCTATTGCTTTCGTTATAAGGGGGTTCTTTATAGCACCGGTTGCACCAAGTTCTTTAAGGTCAATCAGAGCCTTTTCTACAGTTTGGATTAACTCGACTATCTTCTTGGGCTGGTTGCCTCTAACTGGTGGAACCGTCTGGAGCTCCTCCACTATCTCAAGGGCAATAGTTGTTTTGTTTCCAAAGCGGTTCTCTAGGACCCGAAATATCTCATCAGCTGTTGTGTAGTTTGTGAGACGATGGTCTCGTACTATTTTTTCGTCCACACTGTCTAGTAGATGAAATTTTTTAATCTCTTCGGATCCGGTAGGTTCTCCTTGCATCTGAAGTGCTTCCCAATCTTTTTTCCACTGATGAAACACTCTGCGAATGCCAGTGAACTTTGGGAGAGCAGCAGGCTTTAGTCTAATGGCTGGTGGGGCCGGGAAGATCGTTGAAGTACTCAATCTGCTGGTTCCTTCTTTGGTTTGTACTTCTGCTCTTCTTAATTCCAGTCTTGGCAATATAGTTTCGAGGCCTCTGATCCGGCTCAGGAACTGTTTTTGCTCTGCACGTGGAGCCCAGCATTTCCAATGTTTATGCACCGCCGTTGCTGTCTTCACCAATTTTTGCAGATGTTCTATTATGAACTCGTATGCAACTGTGTCTTTTCTTGGGTCCACAGCATCCACATGATCAGCATGTGACTCTGCAGTTGTGACTGCCTGTGTCAGTTCATACTCTCCAAAATTGTCCCACAGTGTGTTTTGTATGAGATCTTTTAGTTCATCCATCTTTTTCTCACACTCTGTGGTGGTTTTATCCAAGTCAGCTTTTTGCTGTTCACTTAACTCATCTGAGTCTGAATTTTCAGCAATGTACTGTTCTTCAACGTCATTATTGGCCTCAAGGACTTTACTAGCTTCTTCTGTGAGCTTTACAAAGCTGTCCCTGAGCTCCTCCTCAGACATCATGGTGTGCATTCGTAGCACATTATTGGCCACACGAGAAAATTGACGCTTCACTGTTGTTCTCGTGGTCTTCAACCTTGTCAGCATTACTGAATCAGCCATTCTGATTTTAGCAGTATAGGCAATAGAACAACCTTGATTTAGTTCTCCGTGGCCACGTCTGGGCTTGCGGACCAAATTTTAGTATCACTCCAGTCTTTAGACTGCGGTTTTTCAGTGTCAAGTTCTTTGGGTTTTTTATCTTGTGCATTCCCCACTTGAAAAGGATAGCCTCTACATCGAAGTTATAAACAGGATTTCACTCATTGAAGCCTTGATATTTGTTGATCCACATTTTATTGGGTTCTTTGGCAGGCAGTTAGATATCTGCAGTCCTTCAGTTAGCTTCAGTTCAGCTTCAGTTAGCTTCAGTTAGGCTTCAGTTAGCTGAAAAACCTCAAAAGAAAATACAAAAACTGCTATTACTCGCTTAAAATAACAAATATAAACATATTGTGACATTTTTTCAGCAATTTTCCAACTATATAATTAGCATATTTACCAAAATGTTTGTTCATTTTTTTCCTCATATTTAAAGCACTTTAGCCGTAATTCTACACATGACTAAACAAATATATGACTACATAAAGAAATAATCAATCTGAATTAAATACATGTTTGGATAAATATTTCCCTAAACAAATCCCCTAGTGCTTTTTCAACATATCTCTACCAAATCATACATTGAACTCCAAGTGTATTTTCTTCTTTTACTTTTCCTTTTTTTTCTTTTTACAAATATATTTACAAAATACTTAACCACACAAGTATATTTACAAAGTACTTAACCACATGAAACATAACTCTACTCCACACTACAATCAAGAGGAGAATAAAAAGTCCATGCACTGCTTTGTGCTTACCGGCTGTCCTTCATAGGTTGCAGTAGGCTGTTTGCACAGATTTACCTTCAGGTGAGCTGGTTCTGCAGTCTCAGTCCAAACAAGAGTGACAGATCTGTCACCTCCAGATATACCTGCTTACTTTGATTGCTAATTGGTCCCACCTGGGCCTCCTCACTGAGCAGCAGACAGGAGTGACAGGGAGGAGCAGCAGCCAGGTAGTTTGCCAGAACAAGGACCCCGAGCCCAGAGTCCCCATGGCCACCCGAACAGGACGAGCCACTACCAACTCCCCAGATCCGACCAAAGGGGAGAACAGAAAGAGCCCCACCAGCGACTACCGTATTTTCTGGTGTATAGGTTACACCGGTGTATAGGTCGCACCATCCAATTCTTGCCAAAGAATTGGAAAAATCCCTAGATAGGTCGCACCGGAGTATAGGTCGCACCTACGTTTAGCTCTGCTGCAAATGTCTGCCACAGGAGCGCACAGCAAGGCTTTTAAGAAGATTAACACTTAAAAACAATTATTTGTTTGATAAAAATTATAGCAAATATGTGTCTGAGCTGAACTTTTCCTTAATAAATGAACGTAATTGTGAAATGAGCTGGATTTAAAAATGTTTTGCCGAAAGTGATAACAAGCCATATATAGGTCGCACCAGTGTATAGGTCGCAGGCCTTGAAAAAAAAACATAAAAAGGTGCGACATATACACCGGAAAATACGGTACACACAATGACCCCCCCAGGGCCAACAGCAACAAGCCCACAGGCCCCCGCCGGAGCCCGTTGCACCGACGTAACCCCAGGCCCGGACACCGAGGCCCGGGCACTGGCGACGCCCACCCCTCAGGCCCAGACCTGACAGGACCAGAGGACCCAAGCCCCACCAAGCAGCCACCAGGCCGAGCCGACACAACTTCAAACACCAGAAAGCCTCCACTATACACATGAGGTGTTTGTGTTTACATTTACACTTTTATTTGGAACAAAGTGGTTGCAGTAACTTGGAGAAGGGATATGAGAATACAATATACATGTGAGATCAGAATAAATAAGTCCAGCATTGCTGAAAAAGGCGATTTATCAGCTCAAACTGTTGGTAGCTATTATTTTAAGATTATATCATCAACAATTTAACTGGTTAAAAAAAAGCAGTCCTACACACTAGCAGTATATCCTTCTGGCTCACAGTGAATGCCTACAACTACACAACAGCCTTGACCTTCGAACCATAATGACACAAACCCAAACAGCTTCTGCACCTCTCGCACAATGCCAAAATATATTTAGGTGGTTGTGTAACTCCTCAAG
>JBBPBX010020803.1:0-10043 GCA_038048925.1 Garcialebias charrua | reverse complement strand
TGACCAGCCAATTTGCCAGACCTAAACCCCATTGAGAATCTATGAGGTATTCTCAAGAGGAAAATGAGGGTCACCAAGCCCAACAACAAAGAAGAGCTGACAGCAAGCATCAAGGAAATCTGGGATTCCATAACTCCCAGGCAATGCCACAGGCTTATTGCCTCGATGCCACGTCACATTGAGGCAGTGATTAAGGCAAAGCGATTTCCAACCAAGTATTGATTGACATATCGTTTTGAAGGTACAATATTTTGATTGATTTGTTGTGATCCTAATTTCTTTCTTTATTTCTGCAAAAACTGAGAAGTAGAGTAGGCTGATGTCTTCATACAATTCTAATTTTGTGAAACCCTGTTTTCGTGGGTTTCATGAGCTGAAAGGCCAAATTATGTTAAAATAGACAAATACATACCGGTACTTGAAAGTGCTTAAATTGCAAGTCCTAAATCTATCATCTATTACAATTGAACTTTTTGAATGGAATTATAAGAAATTGTTCCTATGTTGTTGAATGAATGAATAAATAAATAAATTTCTTATCACTGAGACTTTGACAGGTAAATACGAACTGTCACTGAGATGTACAAAGTATATACACTATATAAAAAGATTTTTTTTTAATACATTTGTTTCATAGAATACCATGTTTCAGATAATTTTCATCAGATAATATGGATGGATGTTATGGAAACTTTAAATTTCTTAAGTGTCAATGAAAAGAAGTCTGAAGCCATGTTGTTCCCTCCCAATGACACAACCTCGAACTACTGCATCGACCTTTCTGCTCTAGCCCTGTCTGAAAAACAAAAGGTCACAAATCTGGGAGTGATAATGGATCCTTCCATGAAACTCAACAGTCATGTAAATATGATCGTTAAATCCTGTTTTTTCCAGCTGAGGCGACTGTCTAAGCTGAAGCCCATATTATCCAAAAATAACCTGGAGACAGTAATTCACGCATTTATTACATCTAGGCTTGATTACTGCAATTCACTCCTGTTTGGTATCAGTCAGACCACCATTGCACGATTACAACTGGTCCAGAACGCAGCAGCCCGATTTTTAACCAGTACAGGCAAAAGAGAGCACATTACACCAGTCTTGGCCTCCCTGCACTGGCTACCGGTTCATCTTCGAATCCAGTTCAAAATTCTCCTGTATGTCTACAAATCACTGAACAGTCTCGCCCCCGCCTATCTCACTGATTTGCTACAGCTGTATGTCCCACCACGTGCTTTGAGGTCAGCGGACCAGTTACTTATAACAGTTCCAGGAACTCGTCTTAAACGCAGAGGTGACAGGGCCTTCTCTGTAGCAGGCCCAAGACTCTGGAACGAGTTACCTCTGCTCGTCAGACAGGCCCCCTCCCTCTCGGTTTTCAAATCCCGTTTAAAGACCCATTACTATTCTGTTGCTTTCAACACCAGCTGATCTGTGTTTGGTCATTTTATTTATTATCAGCAATGTTTTTATGTCTATTTTTTGTACTTCATTGTGTGTGTTGCCTGTTGTTTGTTTGTTTGTACAGCACTTTGGTTGGCCTTGTCACTGTTTTAAGTGCTCTATAAATAAAATGGTATGGTATGGTATTATATGCAGATGTTACTGCGTTTATTGAAACATATGTGTGCACACTTTCTGTTTGCAAAAGACACTTGAAAGCCATACTTGGATGCCTGTGGTCTTTGGGCCCCCAGATGTTACTGCATTAAAAACATATGGATGTTATTTTATTGGTTATGCCGAAGGAAGAAGATCAATTTACTTTATTCTTGCAGTTGACCATTTTCACTCAGTATGCAGTGGTTTGTTAATGCATGTCTTGTGTGTTTCTCTCCTGGCTGTGGAGTCATTGGTGCATGAATTATGCTGCAGTCAGTTATTATTTAAGTGCAGTCATTTCAGAATGATGAGTGACACATGGTGACCATCACTTAAGATGGATGTTGGACCTCTGACTCCTACATTATTGATTTTTTTCTTTCTAATTCTCTTTTGCCTGAACTGTTCAGACATATGACACTTTGAGAGGCTGTGTTTGCAATAAGATGACAGAAAGCTTGGCCTCATTACTTAAGCACATTGTGGGGTGGGGGTTTACGTATGTGTTTTTCTCCAACATAATGGACCATCTAATTAATAATGCATAAAAAATCCACCTATTTCACTTGAACACATTCTGTCTCTCAGACCATCTGTATGAAACCATTTCATTTGTTCCCATCGATCCAGTCTGTTGCTATATTTGTAAAGCTGATGGAAAGCCTGCAAGAGGAGAAATAGATTCAAGTGGGAAAGCACTGTGAGAGCCACAGCATCTTGCTCTGCATAGTTTAAATCCCTGTGTATAAAGAAGGAGAAACATGCACTGATTTCAGTTTCTCCTGGAACAGCCATCTGCTGTACCGTTTGGAGATACAGAAGTGTTGAATCATGTCCCTGTAGGCTTTTAATCAAAGTGTTTAGCAGCTGCTTTGTTAAATGCAGCTCCACTTCAGTGAATATGTTTCAAGGTCGAGTCTTGTTGGAGAGGTGGAACTGTCTATCATCTTTTTAGTTTGTTAGCAAGTGCTGAATTTTACTTTAGGACACCTCCATGAATATTCAATAACAATTCCAGACATTGAACTTTGTTGTTACTGACAAACTGTCATTGTAGTGCAATAACAAATACGATACATATTTTAGTTAAAAAAAATCCTACTTAATGTAAAACAATTGGACACAGTTTAAAATGTAAATAACAGAATGCAATACATGTAATTAGCAAATTTCATAAACTATCTATTTTTAAGGGAAAATATAGATTTGAATTGTATGGCAGTTTGGATCGATGCAATCAAAGGCTGTAGAAGTATATGAATATGAAACAAATCAAGGAGCATTTTGCAATGAATTAGATTAATTGGCAGCAGGCCAGTAAGAGAAATATGTAATATTAAAAAGAGCATTTTAGAGAGGCTGAGACTCTCTGAGGTAAAAATGGGCCCTCAGATGCATTAAAAACAGATCTTTAAGATTCTGTTATGGCATCGCTGCATGAGCTAAGGAACACATAAACATGTGTATATGTATGTGTACTATGTACCCTGTAAGATGGTACAGAATACAGGTTTCACTGTTGATGAAATCACTCAGAAGGACCTGTGTTTCCAATCAGCTGCTCCACACTTAGGCCAGGACTGTGAAATGTCTCCTTAATGTCCAGGAACTCTGCCAGAAGACACGGGGTGGCGAGAGGACATCAGATCAAACCAGTGGTTCACCTGCTCCAGAAACCAGGCTGTTGTTAGGTTGGAGGGACGTCGCTGCTGCTCCTGCTCCACCATATATTTCACACCTGCACTTGCTGACTTGCTGAAAACATGCATTGCAGGCTCCACCTTCATTTTCTTAAAATGACTTGGCTGAAGAGTTTTTTGTAAGATTTGATGCAATTTTGAAAGGCATTTCTTCCTGAAATTCAACCATATCTTTCATTGAATCAAGTGAAACTTCATTGTGTTGAAGTCCCTCATTTAGCACGTCTGGTGGAATTATAAAAGTCTGTCCACGAACCAGGGCACTCTTCAAATTCTTTACCAGATGTGGGACATGAAGTAAAGCCTTTTATCTGGTCTTGCTGGGTGTTGGACAGATGTTTTGTTGTGGCCCACTCCAAATGCCCGCCACATCGCTCTGTTAGCACTGCTCATGTCAGTAGTGATGTTTAGCACGAGAAGGCCTATGGAAGCTGCTCTTTCAATTATTTCTAGAATGATTGGCTTATAATTTGACCCATTGGTAGAATTGCCACTGAAATGGTAAGACACCACTTGCTTCCATCTTGTTGTGCTTCCTGTATGTAATTAATAAATAGTATAAATATTTTGAGCCCTGATTGAAAATGTTTTTGCAGATTAAATTTACAGCACTCAGTCTGTGTTGTTGTGATGATGGTGATGTTGCACCTGCTGACTTGATATGATGTAATTAATAAACAATAGTAGTAAATGTACTTCATTAAAGCTTGTTTTACATTTTACATATTTTATAATTGTTTTGTAATTTATTTTTACACAATTAACACTTATTTTGTCATCTGTTATGATTATAACTAGAAACAGTAACATTTTAATCAGTGAATTACAATTTTACAGTAGTAGTCAGGCTACAAGCACAATCAACTCTGTTATCCAGGTACTCAGTTGCTAATAAAAAAAAACAAATAGAACAATTATATAATGTGCAGAAATGAAGACTTCATCCCAGATCTAAGGTAAGCTGGAGCAGATACTGATGGCATGGAGGACAAGGTAGATCATTCTCATGCACAGAACATCAGAACTAGCTTTCTAATAAGTGTTACTCTATTTTCTTCTTTTTTTTTTTTACATGTGTAACATTATAAAACACTGTTGAAATGGCTATTTTGATCATTGTATTGCATAGACATTTTTTTTCCAAACAAATGTGTTTACAGTTTCGTTTCACTGTAATGAGAAATACATCTGCCACGTCTAAAAAGACTTTAATAAAACGCATAGTCAGTGAAATAATCAGTTAAGTAATCAGTTTGTTACTGTTCAATAATTACTGAAAGACACCGGACAATGTAAGAAAAGTAGAATTTTGTGTTCTGTTGCGCCAGTAGCTGCTCAAACTGACTGGCAGCGACGAGCTGTTTGGAACATTTGAGAGCTGAACCACGTGACCACCTAGCGGCGAGTACAAAGAGTGTCGCAACTCTCTCTATATAGGGCTCTGACTCTGATGTCACACAGGTGGTTCAAGCAGAGCCAATCCCCTGCAGAGATGAGAAGTGCATACCTTATATGGAAGTGCTGCATTTCACTCCTGACAAGCGGTTTTATTTTTATTTTCATTTTCATTTTTTTAGGCCTTTGGTTTTGGATGGAATGGGTGGAATAGATAAATACATCTACATGTTTATTCTTTGTTGTTGCTTGGTGTATGTTGTTGGCTAGAGGTTTAATTTGTTTTAGGTTGTTGCAGGTGGAGGCGTGAACAAAAGCACAACTCTACCTCCACCCCTCCTTGTCTCTCGACACGCCCATTTTCAGGGAGATTTTGGAAGGAGGAGTTACCGATCCACAGGGTGTGGAGTTGCTGATCATCTGCTACTATCATATGAAATTTAAGCTTAATAATATCTATAAAAAAATTATTGAATTGTAGCAATTCCTGTGTTTTGACAGGTTCAATTGTCAGTGGTGGCCATTTTGAATCGAGCAACTAATCGAGATGTAGATGTACATTTAATGATAACTTTTTTTTAAAGGTTCATTGAAATCTGTTCAGTGGTTTATGAGTTATTTAGCTAACAGACAAACAATAACTGGCAATAACCAAAATACATTTTTCAGCTGTAAGATGATTTTAGTTTAAAACTTGAATGAACAAGTTTTATGGAATAGCTGTATTTTAAAATGCTGACACAGATATTACATGCACTGAATTTACATGAGTAAATAACACAACAGCTACATATTTAAGCTTTTAAACTAATAAGTTGTTGTTCCTCGTGAAAAAGCTCATTAATTATCTGATTTAAAAAAAACAGTTGTGTCGTTAGTGATATGAATTAATACAGAACCAGTAAAACACACGTTTTGCGCAAGCTTTTTTTTTAACTAGTGGTGTTGTTGTTAGCTTAGCTTTAGCATAGCTATTTAGATGAGGTGATGCATTTTCTCATTACGTGTATTACCAAACCTGGTCGTGATGTCACGACTATTATATTATCCTTATTGTCCGTTTTAAATAAAAATGTTAATTATTATGTTCAGTAATGTGAAGCTATTTAGTTATCACGTTTTGCATTCTCTTAACATTGATAAACTGGGAAAAGCTAAAACCTCTACATTGTTTTTAACTAACAAGATTTTTCAGGTCCTCAATTTTTGCACAAGTGAGAGTGGAGGATGTGAATGTGTGTATTTATTTTTTATTTTGTATTACAGGACATGTACTAAAGGATGGCAGTGTCTCTCCCACAGTTGGAAGAAGGCAGCAATGACTGAAGAGGGATCTCAAACTTTCTGGACACAGCCTCATCACTGAATGTCCAACAAGATGGGGATCCAAAGGATTGCCAGGGTGCTAGAGCAGCTTAAAACCATTTCAGGTGCTGTCAGGTGACTGTTATGCACACTCCCTTATCCTAACCTGGCAACCTGAGGTGTTGGAGTCTGTTCACAAGGCTCTGCATCTTGCTGTGACTGACTGACTATAATGTTTACATTATTGTTCCAAGAGTTGTTCCTTTTTTTTTTTTACATCTAAAAGATTTAATAAGAACAGATACTAGTTTATTTAGTGTTCACTGAGTTTGAATTCCCAGAACGAGTTGGTTAAAGCAGATTCTCTGTTTTTTGCACTTTATTTTAGATGTTACTGGCTGGAAAGCAGTAAGTTTAAATTTTTTTTATATCTAATTTTTTACATTTATTTATTAACTGTCATGTGAAGTTCAGACAGTAGTTAGGACATTCACTTAACTTGTTTACTATTGTGTTTATGAAACAAGAAAAAATAGAAATGGTGAAAAGAAAAGGCATAGATTTGTTTGCTTTATTGTAATCTCTGCTTTAAATAAATCTGACATTGTTTATTATAAAACAGATTAATTTATTGCTTCTGTTGGTTGAAAAATACTTGAGAATGTATTTTTAAAAAATAATCGCAATTAATAGAAAAATAATCGCAATTAGATTATTTCCCAAAATCGTTCAGCCCTAGTCCTGTGTCCTCGTTAAAATATGTTGTGCCCTTGGTGGACGTAATATATTCACGGGGGCTTGTCCAGGATTGATGCAGCCAAAAATAAAAACATCGCTCATCAACCCATTTAGAGAAAAGAGAAAAAACTGCACTAGAGTTGTGATAGTGCATTGGCAACCACGTTGTCCACAAACATTTTGTATGGAGAGGTTGTATGGAGAGGTTGTGGAGGATTAAGTATAGAACCACTAGACTGAGGAACAGCTTCTACCCTGAAGCGGTTAGACTCATAAATCCTTAACCAGACAAATCACTGTGATGCCACTTTAATTAGAGATTTGACACTTTTATCTGTGCTGCCGATTATCTATGCTGCTGATTTCTTACCCATAAGCTGCTATATTCATACCCATCTGCTCACAACAAACTCATGTTCAGGCTGCTGTTTAATACACCCTATTTATATTATATTCTTATTGTTTAGCATATACCTTAAATCCCTGTATACCATTTCTTTTTTGATACATTATTGCAATAGTTGGGTGTAACTGGGACCTTGACTACACAATTTTGTCCCATCTCTTGTGTGATGGGAATGAAAATAAAGTCTCTTGGACCTTCTGTTTTGAGACGTTGAGGCTGTGTGTGCAGAGGATGATGAATGACACCTCAAATAAACCACACCAACTGGACAAACAGAACAGAGTTAGTTTTAGGTGAAACAAACAGCTAAGCTTGTGTAAAGTGTTGATAGAAAATGTATCTGTCATTTTACGGCTCCCAACTATTTGTGTTAATAAACCAAACACAAAGCAATGTACAGTCAACAGTCTACATACTGTGATGGTGCGGTCCTAAATGTTGTGTTGAGAGCAAGAAAAGAAACAATCTGTTGAATCTTTTCCTTCTAACAACTTATTGTAATCCGTCTCTTCTGTATAGGGTTGTCATGATAATACAATTTAAACACTAGCAATAACTCACAAAATCGCTTAATTACTTGATGACTTACCACTTTACAATAAACTGGTCTGTACACCAACCGTTCAACTATTTCACATGAAATTATTTAGTTATATTAATTAATTTAATTAATTAATAACAGCTTAATAAAGTGTTGCCCTGTTGTTCTATTTCACATGTGAGGTGTGTTTGTTTGTGGTTAAGTCAGTAAGCGTTTTTTATGTTTGACCACAAAATGTGTATAGAACAAAAAACAGATTATTAATTCATTTATTTTTGCTAATATCTTTACTCAATACAAGCTTTTCATCTGAGATGTTGGTATTGGTTTCAATGGGAAAGGTGAAAAACCCACACTTGCCTCCACCCTCATTTGAACCACTCTGGGCCCTTGAGCAAGGCCCTTAACCCACACCATCGGCTCCCCAAAGCGCCCTAGATGGCAGCTTCATGCTCCACACAGAGGAATATGGTAGCTCGGTGGTCTGTGGTTGCATCAGGAAGGGTTTCTGGTGTAAAAACAATTGCCAAGTCTTTGTGCAAGTTGGTTCGCTGTGGTGACCACCAAGGAAGGGAGCAACCGAAAAAAAGAAAAAAAACTGCATCCCCCACAAAATTGCTCTAAAGAAACCTCCCAATTTATTGTCCCTCCAAATAATAAAACAGGATTTCCACCCTTGTCCTCAACACATACTCCAAGTATGTCTCAAAATACAGCTTACAAGATTTTGCAATATTGCATCACATTGTGCATAACGTCATTTACAAAGTTTGACCAAAAGACAACTTTGTCATTTCTCAACAAATGATCTTAGTTTGAACCTCTGATGAGAAAGGCGGCCAATGATATTAATTATTTCAAGGAATCCCAAGCTTTTCATTGGTATCTGTTTTTTGTTTAGGATTATTTGTAGATTCTGAATTGGTTAGACGTCAAAAAAAAAAAAAAAAATTATCACAGATTTCCAGTCAGGCTCGATCTAGTTGCAATACCAGGTTTTATCTTTTCATTGACACATTTCCTACCCGATCTTCTAAAACAGAAACAATCCTCACTAATAACTCATTAACCAGACAAGCACAATGAGTGGCTTGTTGAGGCAGCAAAGTACTGCAAGGCTGTTGGAGGCATGCAAACACTGCATATTTCTGGAAAGAGCAAGTGCACAAAATAGCATACGTACATAAAGTCCAGACCAGTACAACATTAACAGCTACTAACTTTACTTTTAGGAAACAAAATATTTTGACTTTATTAGATTATAGCCGCTTAAAAATGTATTAAAAATATTTTTCTAACATGAAATGTTCTGTGTATTCATAAATTGGAGCAAAAATGTGCAAGGAGTAAATCTGTTGCGCAGCTACGCAACAGATTCCTCTTTCAATTCTGTGTCCTTAGTTACTATTGTCTTTCACAGGCAAGTTTTTCATTTCTGCAGCGAGTTCTGCAAACTCTTCGATTCAATGGCACTTCTCCAGATGGGGTGCTCTCATATGCGTTACATAATGTCCTTGAATGACAGCGAGCACAATACACAGAAAATGAAAAGCGGAGAAAGAGAGAGCAAGACACCCACACATTTGCGCCATGCACACTCAAACATTCACAGGAAGAAAGCTCATGCTGCCTGCAGGGTATTTCAGCATGGCATCTGATCAAGAAGTTTGACACAAAAGGTCAGCTCCTGTGTATCTGTTTGACTCGAAGCATTTTAGCAGCAACACGTTATCTCAAAGCTGCGCATTAAAGGAAATCTGAGCAATATTCTGTTGTGCGAGTCTATAATTTGGGGTGTTTTTGTGTATGAATAAATGATTCACCTTGAACGTCTAGATGCATTTTATCACAAAATGAAGATTTAAAAGGCTCTTGTGGAGAGAGTGTGTGGGGATGTTGCCCAGGAAATGGAACAATTTCACAAATAGGGTGAGGAGGGATTTCTCTAATGGCTCTCCAAAGCATTCCATCTTAGTTGTACTGATACTCTGGACAAAAAGAAAAACGCAGAGTGCGTCCTTTTCTGGCCTCTCCAAAGTTTTTCTGTGCTGGATTCATTAGCAGTCATGGAGTGTGAGTGGAAATGAAGACTGTTGGATCAAAATTACAGTAAAACACAAACTAATACAGGTAGTCCCCGACTTACGAGCGAGTTCCGTACCTACGGGCCGCTCGTAAAGGGAGCTACTTTCACTTTATGTGAAAGGGAGACAATTCAGCTCACTCCTTCATCTTTAAAAACTGTGTTAGGATAGGCTAAGTGTTTGGTGACTGTACAGTACTGTACATGTATTCATTAAAAAAAAATTATGATATGCATATTCGTAAGTCCGGAACCTCGTAAGTAAGAGCGCTC